>BSBK01000206.1:0-207500 GCA_027943335.1 Chamaecyparis obtusa
TATATCTATGTATATACATACATACATATATATATATATATATATATATATACATACATACATACATACATACATACATATATATATATATATATATATATATTATATATATATATATATACATATATATATATATACATATATACATATATATATATATACATATATATATATATATATACATATATATATATATAGATATATATTATATATATTATATAGATATATATATACTATATATATATATATATATATATATATATATATATATATATATATAGTATATATATATATATATATATAATGTTGTAGGGGTAGAAATTGGTAGTTGAAAATGAGTTGAAATTTGCTCAAATAGTTCTTTAAGTTGAAAGAATTCAAGTTCATGTAACTGATGTTGTTGAGATAGAGAGGAAATGTCATTACTTCCAAACCTATTAATTTTTAGGGTTTGTTCCTTTTTTGCATTCTGATGGCCACTAATAGGTATTTAGAAATGTATAGTTCATATTGGAAAAAAATACTACATATAGATTATTTGTGTCATACATGGTGGCTAGTGGTGAAAACATGGAAGGAATAAGTAGGGCAATTGAAAACTTAAGGTTTGAATGAGATCTAGTTGAAGAGGAATAGGATCCAGGATTCCAAGACTAAGAAGCCCCTCTTCAAGTCTATGTACATCATTCCAAGGTATGTACACTATAATAAAAGAGACCTATATTGTTTTTGTCTCCTCTGGATTGATTTCTTTTGTGTTTAATGGCTTTCCTGACTTTGATTGCCTTCCAAAATATAACACAAAGTATACCATGCTATTAGCGTAACCATTGCACCTCGTTGGTGCAAGTGCTAGTAAATAATAACTCTCACACTAGGAATCATATCAACATAAGACAATATTTTTGGATGCATTCACCACTAAATTAAGGGGTTGTTTTCTTTTATTCATCAAAATAGTAGTCTTTTGTTTAGATTCGGGATCATTAATTTCTATTCATCTTCAAAGAATCTTGAGTGGTATTCCACGTACATTTTGACTTTTTGTTATTAGATTGATGAAAGAATCTTATTAGAGATTTGAGAAAGGTTGTTTCTAATAGGGTTAATGAAAATATTAGCCACAAGGAATGTGTAATGTTATTTATTTAATTTTATTCCTAAAGTAATCATTTACATTACTCTATAGTATATGTTCTTTTGTTACTTAAAAGAAAGAGGTATAATTTTACTTATTTTATAATCTATAAATATGAAATGCAAAGGAAATGACAGTGATATATACGAATTAGACAATTTCCTTAGTTCTTGGAATACATCAATAATTAGATAATCTTGTTGAACATTCGAAATATTGAGAGGGGAGGGGTGAATTAGTATTCCCTTGAAAATATTAAAAAATTTAAATAGTTTGTCCACATAACATAATGAAACTTGTAGAAAAGAAAAGAGTAGTAAAACTGATAAGATTTCTGCAATCCATTTGAGCATTGCATATAAAATTTTGATTTTTTATTGAGTATGTGTTTTTAGCATCAGCTCTTCAAATCACACTCTGTGATCCATCATCAAGATGAAAGAGCATGCAAGATGTGTAAAAGAGCAGTAACCAAATAACACAACACCACATAACACTAGAATTTTTATCATAGAAACCCAAGATTAGGAAAAACCACGAAGAGGGTTAACTCTCAAGTAAATAAGTAAATGGTTAGAGAATAAAAAGTTGGCTCACTACCAGTTGGCTCACTATCAGAGGGGCTCACTACCCAAAATAAATAAATAAATAGTTATTGTAGCTAAGAGGCAGCTTACAACTAGAGTATGGAATACAAAACTGAACTATTACAATTGCATATATATATATATATATATGCACGAAATACAAAATCTTTCTATACAATCATTAAATTACACATATATTAGACTCACTATATACATCAATGGATTGTTGTCAAACATCAACATTATCATCATTGCTGTGTGTTATGTGTTGATGGTGCTTCCTATGTATACATCAGATTTATATTTTTTCATGTCGGCTTAAACCAGAGATGGAATCATGTGAGAGTGTTACCCAAAATGTTGGAGATATCGACAATATAAAAAAGATATCTCACACTATACCAAATAGGATTGGACCAAGACTTTGGTACACCGTGGTGCAAACCAAAACTTGTACTAGTAACATTGTTGGTGGTAATACTACTGTCGAACCCAAGGATAGGTCAGAGATAAGAGTCAAACCAATCAATGACAACAATTAACAATATCCCCCTTTATCATTGATGGAAAAAAATTTCAAAAAGTCAAAATTACGAAAATTCCAAAACTCCCCTTATGAGGAATATCTTTTGCTTTTGTTTTTCATTTTTCAAAAAAAAAATATTTTTCTTTCTATTACTCTCCCTTTTGACATCAATGAAAAAAGGGAAATACTTCAAAAACAATGTTCAAATTCAAAATTTATTAAAAAAACTCAAAACTTCAAGATGCACTAGATGTGCCTTCAAAGTATGACTTCTTAAGTTTGTGGAGTTTTGCAACCCTCTTACCCTTGTTGTTCCACTTCTTAATCACATCTATCAGAAGATGTACATGAACATGAATAGAAACAAGAAAAGAATCTACATATTCAATGGAGCCAGGGTCAGATAGAGTAACCTAGTGTGCCTTTAGGATAGCATGACTCATTAGTGTGATGTTGTTTGTGCACATTTCCCAGAGATTACCCAAGAGAAGAATGACTTTTTCTCTTTATTATGTTCTCTTTACCCAATACTAGTCAATCTTGAGAAAGCTTGAAGGTGTGATGCATTTGTTGGATGGTTAGCTTAATAGACTCAATTTCTTTTTTGATCTTAGTTATGACATCTGGTCACTGAAGTGTTACTATAACTGATGGTGATGAAGATGAAAACCAACTAAGATCAAAGGTATAAAGGTAGTAGAAATATTAGATCAGTTATTATCTTTTCATTCATGTTAAGCAATTGATATTTGATTTATATTGTGTTGCCATATCATTTAGAGTATGATATAAGTGGAGAAAGTTTAGAAGAAGAAGTGAAATATTGTGAAGTTGAAGAACTTAATTGGAAAACTGATATAGATCAGACAATGTTAATATTATGATGATATTTAATTGTTTTCTACCTAAAAATTAATGATATCAAGTCAGTAAAGAAGATTAGTCAAGTCGGTAAGTAAAACAGTTTTGGCTACTAAGCAAAAAAAGTCATTCAATAGAAGAAAAGTAAGTTTCGATAAAGACAAAGGAACTCAAGACACCGAGCAGAAGGTTTTAGTCGCCAAGCGAAGTTAACCAAAATTTAGTGGAAGAAAATAAGTTAGTCACCAAGCAAGGAACATAAATTAAATACAAGAATCAAAACAACATTTAATGTTGAGCTATGATGAGTTGGAAGATTCTAATGATGAGGAAGAGTTGGTTGGATAGATCTATGATCAAGAAACTTCAAGATGATGATTTATGGTATAGATCCAAGCGACAAAAGAGAAGGTACAAGTTCCAAGAAAGTTCAAGTTTCAAGGTGATAATAAATTTTTTTACCAAGCTCTAAATTCATTGAATTAGTGTATGAAGTGAATTGGATGACTTGGATTAATCAAAACAAAATGTGATAATGGAGATTAAGAGAAAAAATAAAGTCTATATAAAGGATGAATTTGTGATGAACAAAAGGTTGGCTAGTTGAAGGTTTATTGAGTCACCAATTGATGCACTAAAGAACGAAAAGGTTGAATTCCAAGTTAGAAAGCTAAATTTGATGAAGTGTTGAAGCCAGTGGAAACTGAAGGATTGAAGTGAAGAAGGAGAGTGCACAAAGGATCTGATTATGTGCAAGAGATAGTTGCAAATTTATGGGTCAATTTATCTATTGTTACTTATTAACATTTGTATTAGAAAAATCTCTTAACCGAGTGGACTTAACAGTCTTATTGTAAATCCTTGCAAAAGGCAACATTCTAAAGAGTGTTTGAAGAACTTTAACCATGCCACTCCTAATAGGGTGAAGATCCTAAAATATTTGAGGCAAATCCCTTAATCGGGTCACATTTAACAATGTGTATTGCAATCTTTAACCAAATTGGCTTTTAACCAATCATACTTCAGAAGAGTACTTTCTTTAGTGGGTGACAATTCCCATAGTGGTTTTTCCCAAATTGGGTTTCCACATTAAATACTGGTGTTATATGTGTTGAACAATTATTGTGATTGTTATTGTTGATTGATAAAGTTAATTTATTGTTAATGGTTAATGTTGAAGTGTGTCTAGCCGATTTGACACCGAGTTTAATCAAAGAAAGTTTTTGAGGTACTAAGAATCAAGGATTACTGATTCACCCCCTCCCCACCCCCCCCCCCCCCCCCCTCCTCCATAATCCAACAATTGGTATCAGAGCTAAGTACTCTAAAGGGATAAGTTTGAAATACTTGACTAAAGGATCTGAAGATGTATAGGAGAGAAGTGTCTAAGTTGAACAAGGAAAGTTTCTCTACATAGGAAAGTAGGATGAGGTTATACCTATCTAAAATTGGAGATTCTACACTCAATCTTTTGGATAATGACTACACTCCACTGCCTACTGGACCTATGACAATTGATCAAATGAGAGAAAAGAAAGAAAGTAACTTGGCAAAGATTGAAATTTCTTCCTCCGTGACCAATGTTGAATTCAATGACATTAAAGATTGTATTACCGCAAAAGAGATGTGGGATAAGCTTGCACTTGTTTATGGAGGTAATTTGCATGTACAAAAAGCTAAGGTTGACAATCTTAGAGGAAAATTTGATGAGATGAGAATGAAAGATGAAGAGAACATTTCTCAACATAGTTTCAAAATCAAAGAAGTTGTAAGTGTCATCAGAGGTGTTGGTGGAACATTGACTGGAGAAGAAGTGGAAAGAAAATTTTTGAAAACTCTTTCATCCAAATATGCTATTCGGGTATCTTCTATTCAAGAACTGAGATCCATACTGAATAACACTATTACTCTTGATTCCTTGATCGGTAATCTTACTGCATTTGAACTTAATAATTATGATAACAGTCTACTGAGTATTGAAACAACTTTTAAATCATCTTTAAGCATTGGAAGCTCAAGAAGAGAAAGAGAGAATCACAATAGCTCATGTTCCAAGTGATTATGATAGTATACTAACCGAAGAGAAAGAGAAGGAAGAGTTGGAATCACTATTGGCTAAGAGGCTACCGAGAGGTAAAGGAAATTATAAAGGTAAATTGTCTCTAAAATGTTTTATAACAAGATTGGTCACATTACATCTATATGTCCTGAAAATGATAGGAATGATAAAAATGACAAGAAGGAGAACCGATATTGAAAGTTTAGACACTACAAAGACAAAGAAAATAAATCATCCTACCTAGTTGAGGAAGGAGTAACCGATGATGAATCTGATGACACAAAAGAAAGTATGGAAGTTATCTATGTTGTTATGAAGAATTATTCAGAAGAAGAAAGGTATGAAGATGAAAAAGATCTTATTTCTCATGTTAGAAAAATAGATCCATGGATAATTGATAGTGGTTGTTCTCATCATATGACTGGTGATATTGATAAGTTTGAGAACCTAGAAGAGTGTGATGGAGGATTTTTCAGATTTGGAAATGATACTCCATCTTTTGTAAAAGGAAAAGGATCCATTATATTGAATGAAAAGATCAGATGTGATCATGCTTATTGGCTTCAAGGACTAAACTACATTTTGTTGAGTGTTGCACAATTGAACAACACTGGTGACCAACTGGAGTTTCAAAATAGAAAAGTGAAGATGTATGGTGTTGATGGAGATTTGATTGGAATTGGTGAACAATCCAAAGATAATCTATTCTACTTTGATACTACTGCAAAAAGTTTCTTGTTTGTTAAAGTTGAGGATGTTTGGTTATGGCATAAAAGACTCTGTCATGTAAATTTTGACAACATGATTAAGGTGAGCAAAAAAATATAGAGTCAGAGGTCTACCAAAATTAAGAAAACCTAATAAAGTGATGTGTAAAGAATGTCAGATTGGTAAGATGAAAAAATCAAGTTTCTAAAGAAAGTCTTAATCATCTAATGGTATTTTGGAGTTAGTTCATAGTGATCTATGTGGCCCTATGAGAATTCAAAGCTATTATGGTGATCAATATTTCATTTTTTTTTATGACTATTCAAGAATTATGTCAGTAATGTTTCTAAAATAAAAGTCTGATGCATTCCAAATGTTTAAATGGTAGAAGGAAAGAGTTGAAAGGAAAACAGGTAAACAACTGAAATGTTTAAGATCAGATAGAGGAGGTGAATTTATCTCTGATGAATTTATTGTCTTCTGCAATGAAAATAGAATTAAAAGACAAGTATCTACACCAAGGACTCCACAACAAAATGGCATAGCTAAAAGAAGGAACATATCAATAGTTGATTGTGCTAGAACATTGTTGATTGAAAAAGGGGTTGCACAAATATTCTAGAGAGAATCCATTAGTACTCTTGTCTACACTCTCAACCAAGTACAATTGAAGAAAGGTACAAACAAAACACCTTATGAACTCTGGTATGGGCATACACCGAATGTTAGTTACTATAAAATTTTTGGAAGTAGGTGCTATATTCTAAAAGATGCTAGGAATGGAAAGCTTGATTCTAATGGAGATGAAGGTATATTCCTAAGATATTCCTCAAAGAGAAAAGCCTATAAATGTTTGATTAAGGCTACTAATAAAATTGTGGAAAGTACAAATGTGAGGATTGATGAATTTGTAGAAAGAAATGAGAAGATAGAAAAAAGGAACTTGAATATTATCAAGGGTTTGTATATGTACATAAAGATATTTTAGGTAATGCAACTGAGATACGAGATGAAGAAATCGAGGAGAAAGTTGAGCCTTCACCAAGAGATGAAAACACTGGTGAATAGTAGATACCAAGCATGTATTAGCAAAATATGTGAGACAATACCACTCACTAAGAAAAATTATTGGAGACAAGAATGTAGGAGTCATGACAAGAAGTAACTTGAAAGATAATACATGTTTGATTTCTGAATTGGAGATAAGATTAGTTAAGGATGAACTTGAAAATAAAGATTGGGTTAATGCAATGAAAGAAGAGATTGATTAGATTGAAAAGTACAATACTTGGTCACTGGTATTGAGACCTAAGGATAAGAATGTGATTGACATAAAGTGGATTTTTAGAAATAAAACTCAATGAGAATGGAGATGTGATAAGAAATAAAGAAAGATAAGTTTGCAAAGGGTATGCACAAGAAGAAGGTATTGACTATGCTGAGACATTTCCCCTATTGCTAGATTAGAAGGTGTAAGAATTTTACTTCCATATGTTTCCTATAAAGGATTCAAAGCTTATCAAATGGATGTTAAGTCTGCACTTTTGAATGGAATTCTTGAAGAATAAGTTTGCATTAAACAACTTGAAGGATTTGTTGAGAATTCTAACAAAGATATGGTATGAAAACTACACAAGGCACTCTATGGTTTGAAGCAAGCACCCTGAGAATGGTATGAAAGATTACACTCATATTTAATCAAGATTGGATTTCAAAGGACAAGTGACAATAACAATTTGTATCTGAAATGTGATAGAACATACAATATTTTGATTTATGAAATATTTGTTGATAATATCATATTTCGAGGAAATGAGTCAATGTCTAAATCATTTGATGAAGAGATGAGAAAGGAATTTGAGATGTCCATGATAGGAGAGATTAAGTTTTTATTGGACTACAAATTCAACAAGTTAAAGATGGGATCTACATAACACAGTCAAAGTATATCAAGGAGATTCTAAACACATTCAGTATGGAAGAGTCAAAACCAGTTGGTACACTGATGGCTACTGGTTGTAAATTATCAAAGGAGGATGAAACAAAGGAAGTAAATGAAATAATTTACCGGTCCATGATTAGTAAACTATAGTATGTTGTACATAGTAGACCTAATATTACTCATGTTGTTGGTATTGTTGCTAGATTTTATACCAACCCAAAGGAAACACACATGTTTGCGGTCAAAAGAGTACTCAGATATCTAAAAGGGACTAAAGATTTTGGTCTACTATAGAAGAAAGGAGGAAATTTTGATCTTAAGGTGTATATTGATATTGATTGGGCTTGAAACATTGATGATAGAAAAAGAACAAGTGGCGGAGCTTTCTTTTTAGGAGAAAGATTAGTCACATGGTTAAGCAAGAAACAGAGTTGTATTTCATAGTCTACTACCAAAGCTGAATATGTTGCTACAATTATGAATTGTTCAAACATTGTGTGGATCAAATAATTACTTGAAGGTATGCAAGAACAGATTACTAATCTAGTTAGTATTCACTGTGATAATACTAGCACGCTATTAACATATCAAAGAATCTGGTGATGTATTCAAAGATAAAGAACATTTCTATCAAGTATCATTACTTGAGAGAACATGGTCAAGACAAGCATGGGATATTGGAGTATGTGAATTCAAAGGAGAAGATAGTTGATATATTTACCAAACCACTACCAAAAGATGCTTTTGAGTATCTTAGAGGTAAATTAGGGGTTCTTCCCCTATCCAATATTCACTAAGGCAAGATGCATGTTGCATCAATTCAAATTTTCATTAGAATATCTATTTTATGAGTTGATGCTAATGTTCACTCTTTGGGTGATTCCTAAAGTTGTGAAAGATGTTTATGAAAGTAATGAGAAATCAATACATTTGAGGTATGATTTACTTCCTGAGAAAAGTTTTCAGAAGTATGTGTCTTTGGCATTGTTGTCAAAGAGGGAGAAGTTTACTGAAAAGAGGGAGAATATGCTAAGAGGATTTGTTGTTGAGGGAGAAGATATATTGAGAAATGGAATAGACAAAATGGAGAAAATTATAGGAGATCATGCAAAGAAGAAGTTAAATCTTAGAGGGAGTACTTAACAAAGATTGACAGTAAATGTTGCCATCATCAATTGACAATACAATGAAGTGTTTCCATCAATGTCAAAGAGGGAGATTGTTACTATGACTGATGGTGATTATGATGAAGACTGGTAACCGGATATAATAACCCAACCAAAATAACTTTGGACACAATAACCCCGCCATAATAACCCAAGGACAGAATAACCCAGGGTCACAATAACCCATGGACAAAATAACCCATGGTCATTTTAGATCAAGTTTGTATAGTTTGTATGCTAAAAAAGGGATTGTGAGGCACCATAGAGGATATTTAGGCCATTTTTAGACCAAACATCCATTATATACCCCTAAAATAGCCTTAAAACATCTTTAATATGCTTAAATAACTTATAAAATGGTAAATAATTATAGAAATAAAGACAAATTCATGTGAATAAGATAAATAAGAGTTATTATGAAAAGATATAAGACAAAAGGCATTATGAAGAGGCATTAAGAGGATATATAAAGTGGTAGAATTAAGAGAAGTAAATGAAGGAAGAAGGGGAGAAGAATTAAGAGTGCGTAGAGTGATAAGAAAAAGAGAAATCAAAATTCATAAAAGAAAAAAAAATTAATATAATTTTTTGAACATTATATTAAATTTTCCTAGGGGTTTCTATAAAAGTATACAAAAATAAATATACTTTTATGGAATCAAGAAATTCTTCATAATTTTTAATATATACAATGCCTCTTCAATTTTTAACAAGTCAAAAAAATAAGAAATTACTCATTTTAATTGGTTACACATTTTTGCTTCATCGAGAAGCTGTCAATAAAATGATCTGGCATTGTGCAAAATATTTTACAAATAAATGTTCAAGTCGGTGCTATATTACACACAAATAGAATCTGGTGATGTGATTAGCAGTACAGGACACAATCATGCTCCAAAAATTGAGATGATCACTGTTAAACAGAAGTTCAATGAAATGAAAGACATGGCGTGCTTGACTCAAGACTCAATAAGAAATATCATTTCTACTACATGTTCTAATATTTCATTACCGGTAGCAAGAGCAATATCATTAACCAATGCATTATCCAAAATGATTCGAAGGAAAAGAATAAGATTTGAAGAACCACCACCAAATCCTTAGACATCGAGAGATATTATCTTACCAATTGAATATACAATTACCAACAGAGGGGAAAAGTTTCTTTTTCATGACAATAATGATGAGAATCATTTTTTAATATTCACTACCAGAAAAAATTTGCAATTACTACAAGAATCTAAAAATTGGTTTAGTGATGGTACATTTAAAACAATACCAAGTATTTTTCAGCAGTTGTACACAATTCATGGCTTGAAAAATGATGAACTATTTCCACTCATCTATATTCTTATAACTAACAAAACAAGATCAACTTATACACAAGTACTTGTAAAATTAAAATACCTACAACCTGATCTAAACCCAAAAACTATACTTATTGTTTTTGAATTAGGCTTCAAGGGAGCTATTTCTAAAATTTTTCCAAATGTCACTATTTGGGGATGCTTTTTCCATTTCTCTCAGTGCTTGTGGAGGAAAGTTCAAGAAGAAGGTCTACAAACACGTTACAATGTTGATGAAGTATTTTTATGTGAGATCAAAAAAATTGTTGAATTAGATTTTGTGCTTAAGATATATTAATCAATGCATTCGAAACACTTCTACAATCTCCTTATCATTTAGATCATGAGGAGACTTTGTAACCCATAATTGATTATTTTGAAGACACGTGGATTAGAAGACTAACTAGAAGAGGCAACAAACAGTCACCCAAGTTTCCAATCACAATGTGGTACTGTTATTCATCTATTCAAGATGATCTTCCCAAAACCAAAAATTCTATTAAGGGATAGCATAGAGGATTTAGTGAATTGCTTCAATCATCGCATAGCTCAATCTGGAAATTCATCAAAGCAGTGAAAAAAGAATAGGGTCTCCAAGAGAATAAAATAGAGAAATATATGGCTAGACACACTACACAACTAAGCAGGGAAAAATACTGTGAACTCAAAGAAAGACTAAAAAGACTAGTTGATGGTTATGATAATAATAATATTTTAGATTATATAAGAGGCATTGCCAAAAATGTGTGTGTGAATTTTGTACCTGATCTATAGACACAACACTCAATAAAATATTAGAGGTTAGGGATAATCAAAATCGTGCAAAATTGAAATCTAATCTAACCAAGCGATTTACTGCCTTCTAATAGGTGCGAGATTAATGTTCTCAGATTGTAATCGAGATCAGTGACCTAGACGACACCTAAATGAAGGATTTGAATGCAAAAGATGGATATGAAATTGAATGCAATTAATTTATATTTTTGATATTTTCTATGCAATAAGAATGATAAACTGATATGCTATGAATGCTATTGAAAACTGATATGAAATGAATGCTAAATGATCTAACAATGAAGATTCTAACAATGATATGAAAACTATGAAATTCTATGCTATGATATGAAAAATATGCAATTGAAATTGATCTCACAAAGCTTTGAATTCGCAAGTTGATTCTTTCAAGCTCCAATTGTGCAAATTCTCCAAATCTGATATGCTATGATTCCTGTAGAGTAATTTTGCAATTTGCGAGATGATTGAGAGATTTTTGAGAGATGAATTATGAAGAGCTGAGCATTGTTTTTATAGAAATCCAAGGCTTTGGAGGTGCATAAAAAAAAGCCATAAATCACTCAAATAACTCAGCTTGATTTTTGAGTTATTTTTAAATAAAAGATAATTAACTCACAAAAACATGCAAAAGCTAAGTTTTAACTCAAAATAGAGTTTAGCTTTAATTGATAATTGATAGTTGTTTGCTTTTATGATTGTGCATGTTTTATTTATGAATTAATTTAATAATAAAGTGATTTATTTCTAACTTAACTGCTTTTAAAAATAAAACAATTGATTTATGGGTTAATCAACTATTTTTTCAAACTTTTATTAAAAACTATATTATTAAATAATGACAACTTGCTTTAATTAATTAAATAAGAATTTAATCAATTATTCATAAGATATTGGATTTATTGTCAAAATTAAATAATACAATTAATAATAGATAGAATTAAATTTAATTAAACAATTAAGTGGCAAATATTAAATTTAATTAATTAAATATGAAAATATTCAATTAATCAAACTTTAGGATAAATGTGATTTATTGCCAAATAATTATAAAATTAAATTTAATTAAGATAATTAAGAATATTGCTAGTAATATTCCTCGATGCAGAATTTAAGATAATCAATTATGATTCGATGATGTTTAGATGTGCCTTAGGTTAGGACTTTGATATCGATTTTGTATGATTTGATGATGTAGGAGATTAATGAACTTATAGCCCATTTTTGGGGTATTACATTTTGCCCCTCTTTGAATTACTGTGCGAAGTGCAGTGGTTCAAAGATAGTCTGTGTTTGATAAAGATATGAAACTGATTCAAAAGATAAACCGATCTCAAGATAGAAACCGATTGAAAGATATTGAGATAGGAGTTGATTGATATTGAATTGATATGGAGATAATAGGTCTTGAATGACCAAAGATAATGTTCACTGTAAGAGAAAATGAACCTATGATTGCGAAAAAGTGTCAAAATGCCTGATTCTGAATCTTAGGATTGATAAGAAGTGAGTGACCCATTCTAGACTCGATTGTCTTAGCAGAACTAGCAGGTATCACATCCAAACCCTTCAGTTGTCGAAGAATCAAGGAAAGAACACTATGATCTGATGGTTGCAAAAACTGATACAGTTTACAAGATTAGGAGAATACCAGATTGATATGGATCGATGAATCTGATATGCCCCAAGTGATGATAGATTTTCCCCGAGCGATGAGGACTTTTGATGAATCAGTAACTAGACGTGATTGTTTGTCTTGATCACTGATGAAAGATATTGATAGAATTGATCGATAGAATTTGATTTACAGACTTTGAATGATGTGCAATACCATGCCCCCTTCGGGATTAAAATTGAAATCTGATAAGAAAAGTCAGCATTATAGTTTAGAAGCATGTTAATTGATTTGAGAAGTGGTTATATACATCCGAGAACGCATTTTGCATCGTTTGGAGGTCCTAGAGACCGAATTTGACTAGGTTTGACCATGAGTTGACCAAGTTGAAATTTTGATAGTTTGATGGAAGATAATCAGTTAAGTTGAATACTAGATTTCTGTGATGATGGAAGGTTGATTATGCAAGCAGTGAATAAGATAAATGATCTAAGATTTCAATTTTGATACCGAAAAAGGATTCTACTTACTGTTTCATTGGAGGAACCTTCGTGGGAGATTCAGCTCTTGTTAGATTGGAAGAGGTGATTGAAGAATTGTTTAAGCATTGAAGTTCGTTTAGTCATTGTGAGATCATGCAAAGATGAAAAATGCAAAGAAGCATGCAATATGAAATGCAACCTAAGACCTAGGACCTAGTCACTGATCATATGTCGATTTGTTATCATCATTGAACTTTTTGGTAACCGGATAAATCAATACAATGCCCACTAGCTATGAAACCATAGACATATGAATATCGATTTGTATGTGCAAGAACCAATACAACACCCACTGGTCAACAACCATGGATATATGAATATTGATTTTATTTTCAGAATGTCGGAGTAGATATAAGCACCAAGGCACAAACACTAGGATGACCTGAATATCATGTCCATTTTGATATAGAAATTTGTATAAGCATCAAAACATAAATGTCATGATGACCTGAATATGCCTTGCATTCAAACACATCAAACAGTCAAGAGATCATTCTAAATCCAATGTGAATTACCCGTAGTGACCCTTTAGCATTCACATCCTTAGGCAAGATCACGTTTCATAGTAGGAGAAAGAACTCACTCAAAAAAAAGACAACAGTTAGATCAAACTTCCTTGAATTTTTCGGGTATCAATGGTCGAGGTACGCATGGCCATCCAATTCGAGATAGAGGCTCTTATAGTCGGACACCATTTCAATCCAGAATTTTCAAAGTTGTTAGATTTTCACATAGAAGCAGAAGACAAAGAAAAGATTATGCCCCCAGTCATCACTCTCTAAATCCTATAAAGGACATCATCAAAGAGCTCGAAGGGACACAATATGCAAAAATCTCAATGCGAATCAGTAAGCATACAAGGAGATAAAAGCATGTAAAAAGCATAGATTGTTTTCAGTTGAGTTTTGATGTTTGATTGCGTTGTTGTAGATGCAAAATCCTTTCTAGAGACAAGACAGACTTGACTGACGCAAATGAAGCTTCAAAGGACTCTGAGTGGATATGATATGTCTCAGATACATTGGAGACTATAAGATATGACATTGATTGCCCCCAAGTGTTAAACATTGATAGGATACAGATGCTTGAGCTGGTTGGTGTACAGACCGACTTATTGAAACCAGGATATGCAGAAACAAATCGAGAGATATGTACAAACTAAAGCAAGACTAAAAGCTGGGAAAGACCAAGATTGTGCTGATAGATGGAGCATTTTGGAACAAGTGGCGCCTGTTTGCTAAGTTTTCACCATCTTGGTAGAGATTCTATTTTTGCTACCAAGGCGCCTATTTCCAGGTGTTCACCAAGGCACTTTTTCTTTTTTTTCATTTTTTTTGTATTTTTCATTTTTTCAATTTTTTTGTACTTTTGATATTTTTTTATTTTTTTGAATTTTTGATATTTTTTTATTTTTTTTTTGTGAATCATCAAGGCACCTATTGCTAGGTTTTCACCAAGATGTTCATTTTTTCAAGACTTTTTTCAATTTTTAAGATTTTTTCAAGACATTTACCAAGCACTGAATGCTTTAAGCATAGAATTTCTTCAGATGGAGAACGTTGATTGGTTCTCGGAGCTGTTCTCCTTTAGTTGTTGAGAGTTGATAGGCACTAGAGCCAAAAGTAGCAGTGATTACAAAGGGAACCAGCCAATTGGGTTTGAACTTCCCCTTGCGTTCTCGATGTGATTGATTTTTAGGATTTTCTCTCAACACTAGATCACCAACCTGAAATTTTCTATGTCTGACTTTCTTGTTGTAGCCTCTAGACATTCTTTTCTGATACACTCTGAGATGATCATACGTTGCTTGCCTGCGCTCATCTAATAATTCAAGTTCTTGTAACCTAGACACTCTGTAGTCTTCATCAGTGACAAGTCCATGCATTCTGATTCTGAGTGATGGGATTTCAACCTCAATAGGCAGCACCGCTTCAGACCCATAAACTAAAGTGAAAGGTGTAGCCCCTGTAGGCATTCTGATACTAGTCCTGTAGGCCCATTCTGATACTTGTTCTGATAATTGTTCTGATACTGGTTCTGATACTTGTTCTGATACTTGTTCTGATAATTATTCTGATACTGGTTCTGATACTTGTTCTGATAATTATTCTAATACTTGGTATACTTGATAGCATCTTTTTCCATTTGCAAACTCCCAAGCAAGATCATATCGTGCAGTCCCAATGTCTAGCAAGGTGGAGAACAAGAGGGATTAGCAAGCTGGTGGAAGAGATGGAAGACAAGAGAATGAAGGAAAGAAATCCTCAAGGGAAAACTCCTCAAGAATACTCAAGTTAGGGAAAAATTGTCATGTAAAGCATATTTGGATAAGTAGGGAAAGGCTAGTATAGGATAAGTCACAAAAGCGTAGTGCAAGAGCAAGAAAGAATGCAATCCAAAGGAGTAGACATGTCAAGAGGCTTCATAGCACTGTGTTTTACTCTTTCTTTCTTTTTTTATTAGATCAAGACCAAAGAGGAAAAGGATAGCAATAGGCAAAAATGAATGGAGGAAGATGGATATGAAAGCTAAACATGGAAGGAATGAAAGCAAGATCATCATAAGACAACTCACAAAATAGCCAAATGTTCATGTATAGGTCAACCTTGTCAAGATCAAAGAGAGAAGATGGAATGGATGAAATATGTAGAAGAACTATGCATGATGCCTGATTGCCAGGTTTTCATCATGGTAATTATCCAAGGCACCACAAGGGAGTGGTTTTCACCATAGGATGAATTTATTTCTCTTTACTTTTTCTACCAAGGTGCCTATTTCCAAGTTTTCACCATGGCACATTTTCAAATTTTTTTCATTTCTATTTTTTTTTTTTTTTTTGGAAGAAGGCAAGCTTTTTAGATAATGCTCCTTGAAAGGATAAACCATGATATGCCAAGGATTCAAAATGATATGCTCAAAGATGCTGATAGGGAAAGCAACATGGAAGAGAAAAATGGAGGATAGGGTTTTATGTAAAGCGAGTGAGGTTGGAAGATAGGAGGAATAGGCAAATGAGGAAAAAGGATAGAAGGTAGAAGGTTAATGAATGGAAGGATTGTGAGAGGGTAGATGGAAAGGAAGGAAAGATCAACGTAAACACACACCTTGAAGGGTGGCGAGAGGGTGGAGGAAATGTGAATGAAGGAATACGTGAAGGAATATGGCAAATGGATAGCAGAGGTTGAAGTTTGGGCGCATAAAATGGAAGAATATTTTTGGAAGGAGATGTAGTGGAAGCCTTTGGAAGCTTGAATGTCAATTTCACTTTTTGTTCAACACCAGACTCTTTCAAGAGAGACTTTGGAATCCATATAGTCGTAGGCTTTTTATTTCCTTTTGATGATTTAGAGATAATATCTTCAATGATGGATTTTGGAACCCATACTTGTCTTGTAGTTTTTTTTTTAGATATCTCTTTTGACTTTATGCCTCCATGTCATTTAGAGGAGACATGGTGATCTTCTTTTTTTGATGGATTCTTGTATTGCTTCTTTTTCTTGTATTGAACATTCAAGTTACTTCCAAAAGACTTGGGATTTGTGGAAGAGGGAGGATATGACTGGTTTAGATGGGTGGGTGGATGAAAAGGATTCAAGGGTATGCATCTATGTTGATCTTGAGGAAAGATGGGAGATGGAGGTATGTAAGGACCCAAGATGGATGGCAAATTAGGAGAGTTAGGAGGGGAAATTGAAGGGACATAAGGACCCAAGATGGAAGGAAGGCGGGAAGCCTTTTGTAATGGTGGAAGAGGTCCCAAGATGGAAGTGGAAGATATAAAAGGATAATCAATAAGCTCATTATCATCTATATGACAACCAAGGACATCAACATCTTTAGAGTGAGCATTAGAATTTTCCATAGAATCATGGACATCTTGAATATGAGAACCTTCTTTGATAGGATTGTTCAAAGCTTGGAAAGACTTAGGAAGAGTAGAAAGTGGAAGTGAACATGGAGTGGTAGAACAAGAAGATGAAAGACTTTGATCTTGACAAGGATCTTCGGATAGTATAAGCGCATAATTTTTCTCTTGTTTTTCAATAGGCTTAACATTGGAAGGAACACCATTTTTACCAACCTTAATGGAAGTATCATCTTTGGAAAGCGCAAGCGTAGTAAGGTTATTTTGATTGTCAATAAGCTCAACAATGTAAGTAGTAGCTTGATCTTGCTTAGGCGAAGACTTAAGACATGGTGGAATGCATGAAAAAGGGGGTACAGGATCAAAAGAACTCTGAGGTGGATAAGAGACATCGTGAAAAGGAGTGGATGACATGGAGGGTTCTTGATCTTGATCTTTTTTTATGTTCTTTTCTTCATCATTTTTAGAGTCCTCTTGACATGGAGCCACTTCTAAGGACAAGGAAGCATGTTGGGATTGTATGGATGACTTTGGAAGAGATGGTGGAGGACTAGCTGAAGTAGGGATTATAGCATATGAAGGCTTAGGCTCTTTAGGTTTATCATTATTGAAAGTCTTTGCAGCCAAGTGAAGGTTAGCTTGAGTTTCTTTAAGAGGTAGCCCTGGAGGATAACTATAGGGAACCGCATGAAAAGTATCAAGGCTTGTGTTGGATGAAGGTTCTGTGAAAGATTTGAAAGACTTGGAAGCTGTAAGAAATGTACGGGTATTGGAGGAAGTAGGGGATGGAAGGGAACCATCACCAGACAAAGGTTCAACATTAACATGATCTTGCTTGAGAGTGTAATCTTTATTTTCAGCTGGAGAGTTCTTAGAGGAGAGATCCTTATAGTATTGATGTTTCAAGCTAGCACGATGTATTTTATAGTCCTCGGCAGTAGTAGATGGATCATAATCAAGGTATTGTCCACAAAAGCCATCAAAGTCTCTTTCAAAATCAGAATCATATGGATCACCATCATGATCTATCCAATGTGACGGCCCATTTGTAGTAAGCAGGAATGAACGATGAGGACTCTTAGGAACAAAGGTGTCATAGGTATCATTACATTGTCTATCATCATAGTCATCATAGTCTCCAAAGCTAGATGTGTCACTCTCCATGGAAGAGGTATCATATTGCTCAAATTTTTTTCGGGGGCATGGTGACATGTACAAGTCTTTATCAAATGGAAAAGAGTATAGAGGTTCCTTTTCTTTCTCAAGTTTGTCAAGCTGGACTTGCATAGCTTGCAGCTGCTTCATCATAGTGGCGATCAGAATTTCTTCCTCATGTGTACTGATTCTTTGAGACATGTGTACTGATTCTCAATAGCTACTGATATGTTCTTGACACAGTGATTTGTATGACAGATTCTGGAACTAGGTTGTAAAAGCTGAAGTATCTGGCAATTCTAACAATTTTCTGACAACTTTTCAAAATTTTCCCAAATGACACTCTGCAGACTTGTACGATAGTTGGGTAGCAATGAAATGACAATTGAAAAAAATTGTACGACAGTTGGGTAGCAATGAAACGACAGTTGAAAATCTCATATGACAGTTGCAAGATTTTGACTTTGAGAATTTGCTGGCATGGAAACTCGTACAACACTGGGTTTGCTATCATACGACAGATGGGTTGCAATGAAATGACACTTGAAAAAAACTCGTACGACTTTTGACTTCCTGAAATGACTTTTGACTCAAAAAAGATTTTACGTCAATTTTTGCAAAATTTAAGGTCTTCAGTTTTGGATTGTTTGCAAATTGTACTGTCCAGATTTTGAAGGTTATACCAGATTTGATCATTTTTAATAGCTAAGTAGATAAACAAGCACGTAGAACAACAAGCAAGTGATTCCAAGCACGTTTGAAAACAATGAACAAGGGCAAAAGCAACCTTGCGCATGAACAATCAAGTGACCAAATTGTGCTAATCCCTGAGAGTACTAATTGTGTATGTTCTAAAAAATTTTGCAATAACACACATATACCTGAGAATGAAAAATTGGCCTCTCTAGGATTTTTAGTAATGGTTTGACTCTGCAACTTTTATGATTCAAAGGGGTGAACTCCAATCCCGGCGCACCAGGGTTTTGACACAGTCTGAGAACTTAATCTTCAAGAGCTACTAGGGAGATCTGACAACCCAACAATGAACCATACCCATGGAGATTTCTTCCACAAGGACATTTATATAGCGGCTGTCACTACCACGGTGAAAATGGTTATGACCGCTTGAGGTTCCGTCAACGTAGTTTTCCCTATGAAGGGATTGTCCGCTATGGTTAACCCTCTCTAAAGGTGACTCATAGATTTATACCACAAGGGGACTTGGCTCTAGATTCAAGGTTTTGACACCTCTTCACTTTGAACCCAAACAAAGCAAGCAGATGAATCCGACACGCTAAGACAAAGTTTTGTTCTACCAAGGTCTATGATATCAACTCCATGTGATCTATCAACCTCTCCGGGGAGAGAATGTATCAATCAATAAGAGAAGATGCACTAACCAATTTTGATTCACCAAAGCTCGTGATATCAACCCCACATGATCTATCAACCTCTTCGGAGAGAGAATGTGTCGATCAATAAGAGAAGACGCACTAACCAAGTTGAATGTGAAACGCACTAAGTATCCTCCCTACCTACAAGGATTCTGTTGTTAAGAAAGATTTCTCTAGGAATCCAATCTCTCAAGAATCACGAATAGTGTTCATAGGGCCTAATTACTATGTGAGCACAGATATATTCCCGAAAGCAAATCTACCAAAAGTACCCAAAATGCAGAAAGAGGAACACTTAACGCTTAAAGCGAATATGAGATGAGTCCACAAGGTGGAACACTTAACACCTCACACAAGCTAAAAATGAGTCCCCAACTTAGAAAATAAGTGAGTTCCTAAAAGCACAAAAGGGTTGCCAAGTGGAACACTTAACGCTTCTGTCCTGTTGACCCCTCCCCTTTATGGCGTTGAGATTGCAACCACGGGGTGGAAATGAGGGGCCGGCGGATTAGCGAGTCTAATAAACCAAGATAGCAATCAAGATCAATCACAAGCATTCTAAGACTACTTAATGAATCCTTAAGGGATCACAACCTAGTATCAAATTATGCAAGTGTGTAGAAATAGATCAAAAGCATGAAAAGATGCACACAAGCTTGACACGTGAGAGATTTATTTTAAGTCCAAATCAAAATGTTTTCAAAACAAGGAGAATACCTCATGATCCTCGCAATGCGCTTAGTAGATTTTACCTAATTTTTAGCAATTTTTGTTGAGCTTTTCTATGCAAGCAAGTGACAAACTCCCCAACAAGCAAACAAGCAAACAAGATATGCAAAATATATTCAACTTATGAAAATCATAGGGTTAGCTCTAAAAATCAATTATTATCAGCAATAATAACCAGAAATTAACCCAAATGACAACTCATATAATTCATTGAACCATGTAAAAAAAATAAGTGCATACCCATCACAAAACTTTTTTTTTTTTTGCTGCATTTGACCTAGTCAACAAGATCTAATTTTTTTGATATGATTTTGACCACAAAATAGAAATTTAGAATAGAGACCCCTACTAAAAAAATAGAGAGTTTTCTAAAAATGCAAAAATTTTAGAAAAATCTCTTCATTTGTGCCCTAGAGACCCGTTTTATCAAAATAGACCAGTTTTTGCAAATTGACTATTTGAGCTATTAAATTGTATCCAAATTTAAAACACAAACAATAGACCCCCTGTAGAATTTGAAGAGCTTTCCAAAAATGTAAAAATTTCCAAAAAATATTCTGATTTGCACCAAAAATTAATTTTTTATGAAAAATAAAAAAAAAATTGTTAAAAATTCAAAACATTTTAGAAAATTCTAAATTTTTTTATCGAAGCTTCCCTGATATGTCATCAACCTACAAAAAACATTTTAGACCAAAAATCCAAGCCGTTTGGGAGATAAAATTAAATCTTTGAAACTTTAGGGTTTTAGCTCCAAGAATCAAAATCAGCATGCAAAGGTGGGTTGCCCCACGGTGGGCGCCAGAAATGTGTGTGTGAATTTTGTACCTGATTTGTAGACACAACACTCAGTAAAATATTAGAGGTTAGGGATAATCAAAATCGTGCAAAATTGAAATCTAATCTAACCAAGCGATTTACTGCCTTCTAATAGGTGCGAGATTAATGTTCTCAGATTGTAATCGAGATCAGTGACCTAGACGACACCTAAATGAAGGATTTGAATGCAAAAGATGGATATGAAATTGAATGCAATTAATCTATATTTTTGATATTTTCTATGCAATAAGAATGATAAACTGATATGCTATGAATGCTATTGAAAACCGATATGAAATGAATGCTAAATGATCTAACAATGAAGATTCTAACAATGATATGAAAACTATGAAATTCTATGCTATGATATGAAAAATATGCAATTGAAATTGATCTCACAAAGCTTTGAATTCGCAAGTTGATTCTTTCAAGCTCCAATTGTGCAAATTCTCCAAATCTGATATGCTATGATTCCTGTAGAGTAAGTTTGCAATTTGCAAGATGATTGAGAGATTTTTGAGAGATGAATTATGAAGAGCTGAGCATTGTTTTTATGGAAATCCAAAGCTTTGGAGGTGCATGAAAAAAAGCCATAAATCACTCAAATAACTCAGCTTGATTTTTGAGTTATTTTTAAATAAAAGATAATTAACTCACAAAAACATGCAAAAGCTAAGCTTTAACTCAAAATAGAGTTTAGCTTTAATTGATAATTGATAGTTGTTTGCTTTTATGATTGTGCATGTTTTATTTATGAATTAATTTAATAATAAAGTGATTTATTTCTAACTTAACTGCTTTTAAAAATAAAACAATTGATTTATGGGTTAATCAACTATTTTTTCAAACTTTTATTAAAAACTATATTATTAAATAATGACAACTTACTTTAATTAATTAAATAAGAATTTAATCAATTATTCATAGGATATTGGATTTATTGTCAAAATTAAATAATACAATTAATAATAGATAGAATTAAATTTAATTAAACAATTAAGTGGTAAATATTAAATTTAATTAATTAAATATGAAAATATTCAATTAATCAAACTTTAGGATAAATGTGATTTATTGCCAAATAATTATAAAATTAAATTTAATTAAGATAATTAAGAATATTGCTAGGAATATTCCCCGATGCAGAATTTAAGATAATCAATTATGATTCGATGATGTTTAGATGTGCCTTAGGTTAGGACTTTGATGTCGATTTTGTATGATTTGTGATGTAGGAGATTAATGAACTTATAGCCCATTTTTGGGGTATTACAATGATAATAATAATATTTTAGATTATATAAGAGGCATTGCTCATAATTTGACACTTTAATTAAAAATTTGAATAATTTTTTTTTTTAGAAATATACTTGTAATTTATAAATTTTGTTTTCCTTTCTCTATAATCTTATGGGGTTATTTTATCCATGGGTTATTTTGACTACAGTTTATTTTGGATTGGGTTATTATGACCCTAGGTTATTTTATCCTTAGGTTATTGTGGTCGGGTTATTCTGTCCAGGGTTATTTTGGCTGAGTTATTATGTCTTGTAATCATGAAGACCGACTAATATTAGAGGTATAAAAGATAGTAGAAAGATTAGATCATTTATTATCTTTTCATTGATGTCAAGCAAATGATATCTGATTTATATTGTGTTTCCATATCATTCAGAGTATGATATAAGTGGAGAAAGTTGAGAATAAGAAGAAGTGAAATGTTGTGAAGTTGAAGAATTTAATTTAGCAACTGATACAAATCAGAAAATGTTAAGATTATGATGATATAATTTTTTCTCTACCTAACAATTAATTATATCAAGTCGGTAAAGAAGATTAGTCAAGTCGGTAAGCAAAATAGTTTTGGCTACCAAGCAGAAAAAGTCATTCAATAAATGAAAAGTAAGTTTTGATAAAGACAAAGGATCTCAAGACACCAAGCATAAGGTTTTATTCACTGAGAAAAGTTAACCGAAATTCAATGGAAGAAAATAAGTTAGTCACCAAGCAAGGAACATAAATTAAATACAAGGATTAGAATGACATTTAATGTTGAGCTATGATGAGCTAGAAGATTCTAATGATGAGGAAGAGTTAGTTGGAAAGATCTATGATCAAGAAAATTCAAGATGATGATCTATGGTACAGATCCAAGAAGAAAAAAGAGAAGGTACAAGTTCCAAGAAAGTTCAAGTTCCAAGGTGATTATAAAATATTTTACCAATCTCTAAATTCATTGAATTAGTGTATGAAGTGAATTGGATGGCTGAGATTAATCAAAAGAAAGCATGATAAAGGAGATTAAGTAGAAAAACAAAATCTATATAAAGGATGAATTTGTATGAATAAAAGGTTGGCTAGTTGAAGGGTTATTGAGTCACTGACTGATATAGTGAAGAAGGAAAAGGTTGAATTCTAAGTCAAAAAGTTAAATTTTATGAAGTGTTGAAGCCAATGGAAAGTGACAGATTGAAGTGAAGAAGGAGAGCGTACAAAGGATCTAATTATGCAAGAGATAGTTGTAGATTTATAGGTCAATTTATCTACTGTTACTTATTAAAATTTATATCAAAAAAATCTCTTAACTGAGTGGACTTAACAGTCTTATTGTAAATCCTTACAAAAAATAACATTCTAAAGAGTGTGTGAAGACCTTTAACCATGTCAATCCTAACAAGGTGAAGATCCTAACATATATGAGGCAAATCCCTTTCGGGTCACATTTAACAGTGTGTATTGTAATCTTTAACTAGATTGGCTTTTAACCGAGCATACTTCAAAAGAGTATTTTCTTTAGTGGGTGACAATTCCCACAGTGGTTTTTCCCTAATTGTGTTTCCACATTAAATACTAGTGTTATATGTATTGAATGATTATTATGATTGTTATTACTAATTGATAAATTTAATTTACTATTAATGGTTAATGTTGAAGTGTGTCTGACTGAGTTGACATCGAGTTTAATCAAATAAATTTTTTAAGGTACAGAGAATCAAGGATTACCGATTCACCCCTCTCCGTAATCCAACATAAATGAAAAAGAGCTAAAGGAAAGAATCCAAGTGAGTGATAAAAAGGAAGAGTTTTACCATAAACATAATGAAAGAGAGATTTCTTCAAGATCTATCACCAAAACCATCAAGATTATCCAAGATCAACACAAAGAGACAAGAATTTTAAAAGGGGAAAACAAAGAAAACCCCTTGTGAATATAATATGAATGAGGCAAAAAGCCTAGAGAAGGAGAGAGAATGGGAGCAAGAAGATCATTACAACAATAAGAGAGAAAGAAGTGAGAAAATTCCTCATGAAGTGTGTGTAGAAGTATCTCTTAAATAGAGATGAGTGATGGAGTTAGAATGTAACTCCTGTGTTCTATGAATATCACATTCACATTAAGTGTGTGCTAAGTGTGAGAATACTCATAAGGAGGAAAAGCTAATTACCTTAATAAAGGAAATAAAATAAATGAGTTGTCCTTCCACTTGAATTAGAGGACAAAATTCAATTAGGATACCTTGGCTTATCCATATTTAAATAATACACCAAGGAAAGATTATAAATTCTAACACATATAGATAATTTTCTTCCACAAGAAGGTCTTGGTCTTCCCCGATAAGCTAATGAAGATTATAAAAGGTGTTTGCACATCTAGATTTTAGTTCCCAACTTATCCTTTACAACTGAACATCTTCTAATGGACCTTCTCATCCATAGATGCAAACAAATTCTTCATTGAATTGATAAGTGCTCTGCACTTCTCTTTGTTTCTACCAGATGGGTTTATGTTGCATTATGGAACATTATTTGAAGAGAAGAAATGATATCTTCAATAAAGTTATCTTTTTGTTCCAATTGCTTGAACGCGCCATCTTTGGTTGAATCCTAAATGGAGTCACTAATCTAAAATTTATAGAAAGGGGTGATCTTCTCAAAATAAAGAATCAATTTGGATGAAGTGACAGGTTAAAACATGAGTGGTGAGGCAAGTAAATATCTCAAAGTATAATCAAAACATGTATCAGTGGAGCTACCAATAAACTCTTCTCTCTTCTCAATTATCTCTTCTATTGGTTATTTACCTTTTTCTTGCACAATGTTTTGTATTTTCTTACCGATATCCACTTCAACTACAACTTTTTCTTCTTCTTTTCTAGTTTTCTCTTCTCCTTTTTCAACTTTATGTATTTTGGATCCAGTCCTCTCTTCTCTTCTTTCCTCTTCTTTTTCACTTATCTCTTCTTATTTTTGTGTACTTCTTCTGCAATAGATTGTCCTGTAGGAATAGAAACTCTATTGAGAGAGAGAGAGAGAGAGAGTTTTATTTTTGGAGGATTGAGATCTAGAGGGTAGACTTCTGCAACATTATATTCTTGAACAATATTTGTTAAATTTTTCATATCCAAATCTTCATGTGAAGATTTGGGAGAAGTAGATGATGGACCAAAGTCATCATTGGTTCCAATTTTACCATCCATGCTAGTAATCTCACTAATGATATTTTATTTCAATTGATATATATCATCCTTCTTCTCCATAAGAACACATTCCCTTTTCTTTGTTCTTCCTACCTCTGATTTATCGATTTCCACAAAAATTGCTAAATCTTCCCTTCTTAGGAGTTTGGAAACAATAACAATGGATATATTAACAATATCCTTATCTATTTTCTTAGCCTCTACACATATTCTATTTAGTTCTACCCAAAGAGTACTTGTAATATCATTCTTGAAATTATCCATGTTACCATCTAATCTAGCACAGTACTATACAAAAGGTTGTGTGATGTTTTATTTTCCTTTAGCAGTGGTAGAATCATATAAATTACCAACCTCTTCAATTTCACCATTTGAAAGCATTTTAAATAAAGTATCTAAATTAGGAGGGACATGAACTACCTTATAATTCTTCTCCTGGACCTTAATCTAAAGTTTCTTTGTGTCTAACTCTTCTTTTGATTCTATAAGAATAGGATTAGCCTTGGTCACTTTAGTTTCTTTTGTCTTCTTGGATGGAGTGGGTGTAGGAAGACCTTTCTTCCTCTTATTGGAGGGACTCTCCTTCTCTACCTATTGTTTAATTACCTTTGCAGTGGTATCAAATCTACTACTGGTTGAAATTTGAGTAATCCTTCAAGAGTAGAAAGATATTCATTTGTCATGCCTCCTTTAGCCTCAATTTCCTTCATTATTTTCTAAATTTTCTGAAGACACCTAAAAATTGGCTTGTTGCTTGTGTGCAAAAAATTTCAGTAATATTCCTCTTAATTGATTAAATAATTTTATTATTTAATTAATTAGTATCTTTATACTATTTTTAAAATTTAAATTAATAACTCTCCCCAATTGCATACCTTGATGAAAACCCTATGATGAGGAAAAGCTTATTCAAATCTAGGTGTAAGGTTGCGCGTAAATGTTGCAAGGTGATCATTGAAAGTGGGAGATCAAATAATTTGGCATCAGAGGATTTGGTTACCAAATTGCAGTTACCGAGGATGAAACACCCTGAGCCTTATCAAATTTCTTGGATTAGGGATGATCATAAGTTATTGGTAAGTGAACAATGTCTTGTGAAGCTTAAGATTGGATCTTATCATGATGAATTTATTTGTGATATTATGCCAATGGTTTGTTGTCACATCTTGTTTGATAGACCCCGAAAATATGATATACAAGCTTTGCATGATGGTAGATTGAATAGGTATACTATTGTGGCTAATCGAATGAGACAAGTCTTGTTACCTTTGATAGAAGACTATAGGAATGAAAAATACACTATTGTTAGAGTTTGTTTGGTTGAAGGAAAATAGTTCACAAAAGACTTGAAGAAGGATAGTATGTGTTATGCCTTGATTCCTAGGAATCCTAATAAGAGGACAGAGAATGAACAACCATTGAAAATTGAAGAATTGCTGATAGAATTTTGAGATAGAATTTTAGATAATGTACCTGATGGATTACTTCCTGTTAGAATTATTAGTCATTGCATGGATCTGATACTGGGAGCTAGTTTTCCAAATCAGGCACCTCATTGGTTAACATCGAAAAAGAATGAAGAATTGAACAGAAAAGTCCAAGAATTATTGCAGAAGGGTTTGATTAGAGAAAGTTTGAGTCCCTATGTCATATCAATTGTGTTAGCACCTAAGAAGAATGGATAATGGCGAATGTGTATTGATTCTAAAGCTATAAATAGAATCATAGTGAAGTATTAGTTTCCTTTACCAAGGATGGATAATATAATGGATTGTTTGAGTTGAGAAAAGTACCTTCCCAAGATTGATTTGAAAATGGTTATCATCATATTAGAATTAGAGAAGGGAATGAATAGAAGACTTATTTCAAGAAAAAAGAAGGTTTATATGAATGGTTGGTTATGCCTTTTGATTTAAATAATGCACCTAGTACTTTTATGAGGTTAATGAATGAAGTATTGAGAAAATTATTTGATAAATATGTGATTGTTTATTTGGATGACATTCTGATATTTAGTAAGAGTAAAGAAGATAGAAAATTTTTGTAGAGATTGAAAGAGGAGAAGTTATTGATTAACCTAAAGAAATGTTCTTTCATGAAGGGGGAGATAGTGTATTTGGGTTATGTGATTTCAACTGAAGGTTTGAAGATGGATCCTAAGAAAGTTAAAGAAATATTGGATTGGCCTACACCTAAAAGTGTTGGAGAGGTTAGATCTTTCCATGTTTTGGCTAGTTTCTACCGTAAGTTCATTAGGAATTTCAGTTTAGTTTGTAATCCTATGACACAGACAATGGGAGGAGATAAGAAATATTTCAAGTGGACACATGGAGCTAATAGAAGTTTTGAAACATTAAAGTAATAGGTAGTTGAATTACCAGTATTGGCTTTACCCAATTTCACCAAGGTATTTCAAGTTGATTATGATGCAAGTGGAAGTGCAATTGGAGTGGTATTGAGTCAAGAAGGTAGACCTATTTATTTTTATGGTGAGAAATTGAATGATGCTAAGAGGAAATATTCAGTTTATGATAAAAAAAAAAGTATGCTATTATTCAAGCCTTGAAGAAATGGAGACATTATTTGATGCCTAAGGAATTTATTTTACATGTTGATCATAAGGCATTGCAGTATTTTGGAAGTCAAAGTAAGTTGAATCATAGGCACATGAAATGGGTTGAATACTTGTAGAATTTCACTTTTTTGTTGAAGCATAGAAGTGGATAGTCAGATAGAGTTGTTGATGCATTAAGTAGGAGGAGTTTTTTTATTGAGATGAGAATAGAAGTACTTGGATTTGATGATTTGAAGACCTTATATGAAGCTGATCCTAATTTTGTAGGACCTTGGAAGGCTTGTAAATAACTAGTGACAGATAACCAAAGAAAAAGGGTAGATTCATTCAAGAAGATATGTTGTCCAAAGGAATTCAATTGTTTATTCCAAGAGGATCAATGAGGGATAATATAATCAAGGAGAATCATAGTGGAGGACTTGCAAGACACTTTGGTATTGATAAGACAATGAGTTTGATTAATGCAAAATACTTTTGGCCTCAAATTCATAAGGATGTTCATAAATTTGTTAGGAGTTACAAAATTTTCCAAGTTGCTAAAGGAGTTAGTCATAATGTGGGATTGTATACACCCTTACCTATTCCAAGTAGACCTTGGGAAGACATTAGCATGGATTTTGTTCTTGGTTTACCGAAGACACAAAGAGGTAATGATTCTATCTTTGTTGTGATGGATATATTTTAAAAGATGTCACATTTCATACCTTGTACAAAGACATCTGATGTTGTACATGTTGTTGTGAGGTTGCATGGGTTACCAAGGAGTATTATTTCAGACAGAGATAGTAAGTTTACAAGTTATTTTTAGAAAACACTTTGGAAGAAGATGCATACTTATTTGAATTTTAGTTCTACATTTCATCCATAGAATGATGGAAAAAAGAATTGGTGAATAGGAGCTTGGGTAACTTGTTGAGATGTCTAGTTGGCACAAGCAGAATTTTCATATAATAATTCAATAAACTAGAGTATAGGAAAGACACCATTTGAAGTTATTACTAGCATGCATCCTAAGGGAGCTCCAGAATTGAAGGATCTTGGTCAAGAGGAGAAAAGAAGTGCTAATGAAGGATTTGCATGAGGAAGTGAAGTATAACTTGGAACATAACAATCAGAGATACAAAGATACAAATAATAGAACTAGAAGACATAAGGATTTTGTAGTTGGAGATGAAGTCACGATTCATTTGAAGGGAAGATTTCCTATTGGAACATATGACAAGATGAAGATGAAGAAGTTTGGACCTTGTAAAATATTGAATAACTTTAGCAGTGGTAATTCTTTTGAAGTTGAGTTACCTAATGATATGGACATATCACCTATATTCAACATTATAGAATTGTATGAGTATTATGAGCTTGAGGATGATTCAGATGTGACACAAGAGTATCCTAAGAAGAATATGGATGAGGTTGATAAAATATTGCAAGATAGCCGAATTGGAAGGAGAACTAGAGAAAAGGAATACTTGGAGTACTTGGTTAAGTGAAAAAATAGACTGGTTGAAGACTCTACTTGGATTTATCAGTCCAAGTTGGATCATTTTGGTTCTTCTTAGGTTGTAAAGAATCTTTGACGCAGGAGCATCATTTTTAATAACCTTGGGTTTCTAATGTAGGAGCATCTTATATTCATGGAAATCTTGCATCAACCAAAAAAATAGTTTTGTTCTTTATGTTATGGTTTTACTGTCTGTGAGATCATGATGGCGGTTTGGCATGTGTTTGAGTTAGTTTTCACAGTCATATAATCTTATCTATGACCTATCTTTGATCACTTTCCCATGATCTCACTTCATTTGGATCAATGTTTCTTGATTTATGATTTATTTCTTCTTGGATAGCATGTTCATTACTTGTTCCTGACCGTTGGTGGGATTTTGATCCCATAGTAGTAATCTACAACTTGTGGTGTTCGGCGGTGCATCTTTCTATGTTCTTAGATCATGTGTGAACCTAAATATAGGATCACAAGACTTCACACAGTTTATGGATTGATTTCTTATGATTGAGGACTTGCCCTATTTTTTTTGTAACACGTTTTCCTGTTCTTGGGAAATGTAATCTTTCTTAGGGTCAACTTGTGTGTCACGATGGCTATATATTTTAACTTGATGTAATTCTATAAGGGGAGTGATAGATATATGATTATGGATATATAATGGATCAGAAGGTTGACTAAGCTATAATATAAGCCTATAACTAGGTAGGTCTTATAGCCCGACATGTATGAATGCAATTTGCCAATAGTTTGATCTCAGTTAATATATTGGATCTTGCATTTTCTCTCCTATTCCTTGTTGTTTCTTTCCTGTGTTTACTCTTTTTTCAAGGTAGGGTTGATCATCTTTTGGTTCCTCCTCCCTTGGTCTGCATCACTTAACATCCATCTAGTTAGCTTTGAAATCTTTAAATGTTGTAAATTCTAAGAATATCCAGATCAACTCCATCTGATAAGTAGGGTCATAAGTTTCATCAAAATAAAAACCTTCAATTTGAGTGCAACCCTTGGAAACCAATATAGCCTTATTTATCATTACCTTTCCATTTTCATCTAGCTTATTTTAGAATACCCATTTTGTACAAACCACATTCTTGTAAGTCGGTTTGGGTACAAGTTCCCAAGTGTAATTTTTCTCTATATGATCAAGTTCTTCTTCCATTCTACCCAGTTATGACCATTGCATGCTTCTTCCATAGTCTTTGGTTCAACCTTTGATAGTGTTCTTGAGCAATTCTACTCCTTGTAATAATGCATTTATTCTTATCACCTATAATATGATTCCCTAAATGATTTATTTGTATGTAATTTGGGGTCTTGGTTGTAGATGTCAAATTCTAATTTGTCTCTTCTTATTCTTTCTCATCTTATTTTCCTTTTTCCTCTATTTCAGATTCATATTCAATATATTTTTTAAGAGTTCTCTAAATTTATTCATCAACCTTCACATTCGCATTTTTAACTATCTTGTTCAATCTTTTGTTGTAACACTGGTAGGCCTTTCTCTTCATAGAATATCTCAACAGTATCCCTTCATCATCTCAGTTGTCAAACTTTCCAAGGTTGTCTGAATGTAGCACTTTCTTCCAAAAATATTAAAGTATTCCATTGTAGGAACCCTTCCATTCCATAACTCATATGAATTCTTTCCATATTTATTTCAGTCAAGAACTTTGTTAAGTATATATTGTACCATGGTGGGCACCAGAAATGTGTGTGTGAATTTTGTACCTAGCTGTAGACACAACACTTCAGTAAAACATTAGAGGTTAGCAAAAACCAAAATCTGCAAGTGATTGAAATTATGCTAACTAGGTGATTTACTGACTTCTAGTAGGTGCGAGTATGATGTTCTCAGATTGGAATTGAGATCAGTGACAATGCAACACCTAAATGAAGGATTTGAATGCAAAGAATTGAAAAACTATATGAATGCAGATTTAATCTATATTTTTGTATTTTCTATGCAATAGGAATGAGAAACTGTATGAATCTAAGCTAGAATGTATGAAATTGAGTTTGAATGCAGATTTAATCTAAGAAATGCTATGAATGATATGAAAAATCTATGATATGAAGCTATGAATGCTCAAAACAATAAATGAAAATCTCACAATAGCCTTGATTTGCAAAAGATTGATTCTTCAGTCACAAATTCGCCAGAGTGAGGATGCAATTTTGAGGTCTTGATTGGCCAGGCAGCTTGAGAGATAAAATGCATAGGAATCAATACAACACCCATTGGTTAGGAAACCATGGACATATGAATATTGATTTTATTTTTGGAATGTCGGATTAGATATAAGCACCAAGGCAAAAATGCCAGGATGACCTGAATATCATGTCCATTTTGATATAGCAATTTGTATAAGCATCAAAACATAAACTTCGTGATGACCTGAATATGCCTTGCGTTCAAACACATCAAACAATCAAGAGATCATTCTAAATCCAATGTGAATTACCCGTAGTGACCCTTTATCGTTCACATCCTTAGGCAAGATCGCATTTCACAGTAAGAGTAAGAAATTTCTCAAAAAGATAATAGTGAGATCAAAACTTCCTTGAATTTTATAGGTATCAATGGTCGAGGTATGCATGGCCATCCAATTCGAGATAGAGGCTCTTATAGATGGACACCATTTCAATCCAGAATTTCCAAAGTTGTTAGATTTTCACATACAAGTAGAAGACAAAGAAAAGATTATGCCCCTAGTCATCACTCTCTAAATCCTGTAAAGGACATCATCGAAGAGCTCAAAGGACACAATATGCAAAAATCTCAATGCGAATTAGTAAGCATACAAGGAGATAAAAGCATGTAAAAAGCATAGATTGTTTTCAATTTGTGTTTGATTGCAATGTTGTAGATGCAAAATCCTTTCTGGAGAGCTGACTGACTGACTGACTCCGATAAAGCTTCAAAGGACTCTGACTAGATATGACTTGTTTAAGATGTACTGGAGGCCATAGGATATGACATTGATTGCCCCCAAGTGTTAAGCATTGATAGGATACAGACGCTTGAGCTAATTGGTGTATAGACCGACTTTATTGAAACAAGGATATGCGAAAACAAATCGGGAAATATGTACAAACTAAAGCAAGACTGAAAGCTGGGAAAGACCAAGATTGCGTTGATAGATGGAGCATTTTGAACAGGTGGCACACGTTTGCTGGGTTTTCACCATCTTGGCAGAGATTCTATTTTTGCTACCAAGGTGCCTGTTTCCAAGTTTTCACCAAGGCACTTTTTCTTTTTCTTCTTTTTTTTGTACTTTTCATTTTTTTAATTTTTTTGATATTTTTGGTATTTTTTGATTTTTTTGTGAATCATCAAGGCACCTATTGCTAGGTTTTCACCAAGATGTTCATTTTTTCAGGACTTTTTCAGATTTTTAAGATTTTTTTCAAGACATTTTACCATAGACCGAATGCCTTAGGCGTGGAATTTCTTCAGATGGAGAACATTGATTGGTTCTCAGAGCTGTTCTCCTTCAGTCGTTGAGATTTGATAGGCACCAGAGCCAAAATTAGTAGTGATAACAAAGGGACCCAGCCATTTGGGTTCAAACTTCCCCTTGCGTTCTCAATGTGATTGATTTTTAGGATTCTCTCTCAAGACTAGATTGCCAACCTGAAATTCTCCGTGTCTGAATTTCTTGTTGTAGCCTTTAGACATTCTCTTCTGATATACTCTGAGATGATCATACGCTACTTGTCTACACTCATCTAGTAGTTCAAGTTCTTGCAACCTAGACACTTTGTAGTCATCATCAGTTACTAGACCATGCATTCTGATTCTTAGTGATTGGATTTCAACCTCAATAGGTAGTACCGCTTTAGACCCATAAACTAAAGTGAATGGTGTAGCCCCAGTGGGCATTCTGATACTCATTCTGTAGGCCTAGAGAGCTGGATTGATCATGAGATGTCAGTCTCTTCCTATTTTATTAACTGTACGGTGTAAGATTTTCAATAGATTCTTGTTAGAAGCCTCTACTTGTCCATTCCCTTGAGGATAGTAGATAGATGACCAATGTTGTGTTATCTTGAATTTGGCACATAGATCATCTAAGTCTTTGTTCTTGAATTGTCCACCATTATCTGTGACTATAGAGTGTGGAATACCATACCGGCATATGATGTAGTTCAAGATGAACATAGATATTTGTTTTCCAGTTGCTTGTGTCAAAGGGACTGCTTCTACCCATTTTATAAAATAATATGTAGCTATGATTATATAGGTATGTCCATTAGAATAATGAGGATGTATGGATCCTATAAGATCAAATGCCCATTGGTGAAAAGGCCATTGTGTAGTAAAGGGAATTAGATCTCTCCCTAGAGCATGAATTAAATTACCATGCACTTGGCACTTTTGACAGTTCTTAGCAAACTTGATAGACTCTTTCTCCATTTTTGGCCAATAGTACCTAGCCCTAATAAGTTTTCAGGCTAGTGTTAAACCATTCAAGTGTGACCCACAAATACCATCATGGACTTCCTCTAACACACATTGAGACTCTTCCCATTCTAAACATCTAAGTAGCGTACCATCTAGACCTCATTTATACAGATTGTGACTAATGATGACATATCGGGAGGCATTACGGATAAGGTATCTCTTTTCATGACGATTAAAGGTATCGGGAATGATTTGGTCTTTGAGATAGGAGAATAGGTTTTTATATCAGGATGAATCATGACCCACAACAGTGCAGAACATACGAGTTTCAGGGGATTCATATGCAGGATAAGATAGTGCTTCCACCAGGAACTCGTAGTGTAGCTCATGTTCAGGCTGTTGTAATAAAGTAGATAATGTTGCCATTGCATCGACAACATTATTTTTTGTTCTAGGTATTTTCTCAAATGTAATAGATATGAAATATTTCTTTAAATCATCTACCATTCTCTTGTATGGAATGAGCTTTTCATCCTTTGTTTGGTATACATCATTGACTTGATGGATTACAAGTTGTGAGTCTCCATGAATGTGTAATTCTATTACTCTCCACTCAATTGCTATTTTCATACCATTTAAAAGGGCTTCATATTTAGCAATATTGTTTGTACAAGGAAATTTAATTCTAAATGCCTTAGGAATGGAGTATCCTTGAGGAGTGATAAACAAGATGCCTGCTCCAGATCCATTCTGTGTATAGGAGCCGTCAAAGAATAACTGCCATTCTCTAGAAGAAAGATTCATGATAGAGGAATCTAGAATTTCTATTTGCATTGGTGTGTCATCGAACAAAGGTGCATCTGCTAACTGGTCAGCAATAACTTGGCCTTTAATAGCTTTTCTTTCAACATATTCAATGTCAAATTCACTTAAGAGCATGACCCATTTGGCTAATCTACTTGTGAGGGCAGCTTTGCTTAGTAGGTACTTTAGTGGATCAATCTTAGCTACTAAATGCATGGTATGAGCCAACATATAATGTCTCAATTTTTGTGACGCAAATATCACAGCTAGACAAGCCTCTTCAATCATAGAATAATTCTTTTCGTGTGCCACCAATTTTCTACTGATATAGTATGTAGCTCTTTCCTTCTTGTTCTCATCATGTTGTGTAAGCAATGCCCCCAGTGATGTATCTGTAGCAGAGACATATAATATCAAAGGCTTCCCTTGAATAGGAGGCATCAAGATAGGAGGATTTGATAGATATTTCTTGATATGATTAAAATTCTTTTCACATTCCTCACTCCATGCAAAGGTCACACCTTTATGTAATGTCTTTGTAAAAGGTTGTGATATGTCTGCTAGCTATGATATGAAGCGTCTGATAGATTGAACTCTCCCTTGTAATGTTCTCATTTGACTGATATTCTTAGGAGGTTGCATCTCCATGATAGCTTTAACTTTTTCTAGATCAACTTCAATGCCCTTCTTTGAAACTATGTATCCTAAGAGCTTTCCAGAAGTGACACCAAAAGAACTCTTCTTAGGATTTATTCTGAGACTAAATTTTTCCATTCTGTCTAGTATCTTGCTCAAGTCATTTAGATGTTTGGATCTTGTCATAGATTTTTCTAAAGTATCATCAACATAATCCTCCATAGTTCAATGCATCATGTCATGAAAAATAGATGTCATAGCTCTTTGATATGTAGCACCAGCATTCTTAAGCCCAAATGGCATGACATTCCAATAGAAAGTACCCCATGCACATGTGAAAGCAATTTTCTCTTGATCTTCTGGAGCAATTTTGATTTGATTATATCCAAAAAAACCATCCATTAAAGAATACATCTCAAAGCCCGCAGTCATGTCCACTATCATATCAATGTTAGGTAGTGGAAAATCATCCTTAGGGCCTACTTTGTTCACATCTCTAAAGTCTATGCACACCCTGATTGATTTATCTGGTTTAGAAATAGGTACAATATTAGAGATCCATTCAGCATAGTCAATAACACAGATGAATCTGAATTTTAGTAGCTTCTCTAATTCAACTTTTACCAAGAGTGCAACATGAGGATGCATCTTTCTCAACTCATGCTTACCAGGTTTGACGTTTGGAGCTATAGATAAATGGTGCATTATAAGATCAAAATCCAACCCTGGCATATCTGAATATTTCCATGCAAAGTTGATCTTTTTCTCTATTAAGAATGTTGTAAATTTTTGCTTTTCTTCTTTTGATAAGGATTGTGCTACAGGGATCAACTGCAGTTCTTCGGTTGTTTCCAAGTTGATAGATTGAGTGGGCTCAATTAGAACTGGAGATCTATCCTATAAATGACTCAGAAGGACATCAAATATCTCATCGTTAGGTGCCTCAGAGAGGTTTTCACCTTCAAATACGTCTTTTATTTTTACTTTTGTAGGTTCTGAGACTGCCACAAAGTGGTTTTCACCCTCAAAACTCCTTTTCTTTTTATTCTTATTCTTATTTTTTTGACTAAGATACTTGATGTTTGATTCCATCATGCTAACACTTGGCTCACTGATGGAAGTCCTCATAGGCTCAACTACATTGAGGTAGCAAGCAAGGGCATAGTCATTGGGAAAGGTATAAATACCTTGGTTCAAGTTTGTGGACGTTAGGTCAAGAAGGTCAGGGCATTGGATAGTCAAAGTGATGAAAGATTGGGAAAGAGTGTTTACGGATATGGATATGTCATCATTGGTCCTAACCCGATGCTCAAGTTCAAAGGTGATATTACAACTTAAGACATTCAATTCATGAATAGGCTCAATTTCATTGTGGGAGTCCACTTCAGCCATCGGTGGATCAGACTCAATAAGTTCATCACTTTGCTCTAGACTTACGTTGGGTTTAGGTGCATATTGGTGAATAACATCAACATGTTTTTCTGTAATAAGCTCATCTTCTTCTGGAATGGCTCCCCATTCATAGTCATTAGATTCTTCATCTATGCCTCTAGGAAACCTAAGAACATGAGTAAAGTCAGGATGAATACCCCAAAAAGGGTTTCCCTCAGATTCTGATCTGAATTCATACTCATGGGAATCTATCTTAGAATAACTACCACCTTCCTCTTTGTCTATTTGATTGTCTTCAAGATTAGCTAGTTCTTGTGGTGCAACTATCTCTTGCTCTATAGTAGGTTCTGGTGTTTCTACTACATTAAAAAAAAATTATTGGATCATCTTTAGCTTCAAGGAGGTCTTTTATTTCTTTAGGAAAATGCTCATAAGGAATGAGATCTTCAGTGGTGTCTGAATCATCACTATCAGATTGTTCTGTTGTTTCTTCCTTTAGTTGATTTGTTGTGGATGGCTCAATCTGTTCTAAGACATGTGGGGAGTTCTTGCTAAGACAAAAAGGCTTCTTCTTTTATCCTAGACCTGTTGTATTCTTGTTTACTCATCCACAATGGTCAAGAGGTGATAGAAGACCTTTACCCTGTAGTCCTAGAGGTCCTTTTCTAGTATAGCCCATTTTTGTGATCAATTTGTCTCCTGGGCCATATGACTTAGAAGGGATATTCAGTATTTTAGCATCACATTTTTGAACAACTTGAGATTTAGGTTCATCTTTGTATATCCATGCTAGCACAACTTCATCTTCTTCAAACTCTTGTTTAGATACTTGTTCTGCAACAAAATTTCCTTTATATGCTTCAAGAGGTTCTTTAGACTCCTTTTTAGACTGTTTCAGAGTTTGTCCATAAGACTTAGGCGAGATAGGGAGAGATGTCAAAGATAAGACTGGCTCTATAGTATATTCTCCCATACCATTTTCTTTGATCTTAACCTCTTTAGCAATGTCTTCCATCTTGGATGTTGAAGCAACATCTAGCTGCTTAGTGGAAGATTCTCTATTATTAGGAACAAGTTTATTAGCACTCTCTTTCAATGTATTGCAAGTTGTATATAGATCAGCTGGGATCGTCACCTCTACTCCTTCATAAGGAAATTTAAAACACTGATAGTACGTAGAAGGAATAGCTTTCATTTCATGTATCCAGGGTCTCCCTAGAAGGATGTTGTAAGCCAAAGGTAGATCAAGAACTTGACATATAGTAGCTTTGATGACAAGACCTGTTCTGATAGGTAAGACAATTGTTCCTTTGGAAGATCTTTCTTGCTCATCATATGCTTTGATAGTTATCTTCTTTCTAGGATCAATGGCCATTTTTTAAAATCCCAATTGTGTAATCAAGCTGAAAGAACAAATGTTTAGACCAGTGCCCCCATCTATCAACACACGTTTGACACGACAGTTTTGGATCAAGATTTCAATATGCAAGGGCTGGTTATGTGGATGACTCAAGGAGTTATCATCTTCCTCTGAAAATGAAATATACTGTGGAGACGTAAGATGACCAACCATAGTCTGGAATCTATCTAAATCAAGGTTATCAGGAACATTGGATCTGAGCAGAGCTTTGTCTAGAATGGCTCTATGAGCTGGAGATATCCAAAGCAACTCAAACATGGAGATTTTTGCATTTGTATGCTAGAGTTGTTGGACAATATTGTATGATGTAGGCCTCATGTCTTTAGGATTTGAAGATTTAGATGTAGCCTTCTATTTAGAAGAAGATGAAAGATTGAAAGGCACCTTAGGGACATTGGATGAATCTGGTATTTGTCCTTGTAGGTGTGCCTGAGCTTGTGATCGAGTAACTGCATTAGCTGATTGATTTTCTCTATCTCTTCTTACAATTGTGATGACATTGCAATGCTTAGATAGACATGGTTCAACCATATTGATGACAACATTGTTTCTAGAGTAGGCATAATTGACTTTAGCACCCATATTAGGCTGAAAGAAGAATCTTCTTTACCATGTTTAAGAAATGGTTCTGTGAATGCTGTATGATCATTATTGCTCTTATGATTGTCAACCGTGATGTCTCCATTATCAATTTTGTCATGTATGATGTGCTTCAAGTGAATGCAGTTATTAGTCTTATGACCTTTATTGCGATGGAATTCATAGAAATCATTCTCTCTCCACCATTTCGGTTTAGGTTCAGGATCAAAGACTTTCATCTCAGGAAAGTAGATGATTTTGTTAGCCAATAGAGTTTTCATGGCAGATTCCAAGGACTCTCCAAGAGGAGTGAACTTGCAATTAGGATCTGTAGCCCAAGGCCTATAGTTAGATGACTTTTTTTTAGATTCAGATGTTCTAGCTTCAGAGGTTTTGATGGCTTGGGTGCCAATAGTGAGATTGAAAGCAGGTGCCTTAGATGGGGCATAGATAGTATCAACAATGCCATCTGTGACAACGCCTTTATTCTTGTTCTAGTTTTTGTTCTTGTCCTTAGAACTAGATCCAGATTCATAGTTGTCCATTTGAAGTGATATGTCCCCTTTTTGCACAAGTAATTTCTCAATTTTGATCGCATTATCTACCATCTTATCAAAGGATGTATGATTTTGCATTTGTAAAGGGTAGTTGATTGCACATCATTCAAGTCTGTAAATCTAAATCTGTAATCAAATATTTCCTCAGTGATCAAGACAAACAACCATGTCTACTTACTGATTCATCTAAAGTCCTTGTTGCTTGGGGAAAATCTATCATCTCTTGGGGCATATCAAATTCATCAAGATCCATATCAATCTGGTATCCTAAATCTATCTTGTAAATTGTATCAACTTTTCGTAACCATCGGTTCATTAGTGTTATTTCCTTGGTTCTTCATAACTGATGGGTTCAGGATGTGATACCAATATGATTCATACAAGGACATTGAGGTCTGGAATCTGTCACTCACTTCTTTGCAATCATAAGGTTCAGAATCAGGCATTTTGGCACTTTTTTGTAATACCGGTTCATTGTTGATATAGCTAGCATCATTGTGATTCCTGGTCATTTTGGGCCTGGGTTAGTATCTCTTTTCTTTAAATCTTTCAATCAGTTTCTATCTCAGAATCGGTTAATCTTTCAAATCTTTCAAATCAATTTCATACATCTTTATCATACACGGACTATTCTTTGAACCATTGTGCTTCGCATAGTAATTCAAAGAGGGGCAAAATGTAATACCCCAAAAATGGGCTATAGGTTCATTAACCTCCTACATCTTCAAATTCGAATGAAATTGACATAAAAGTCCTAACCTAAGGCACATCTGTACATTATCGAATCCTAATTGATTTTATCCTAAATTCTGCATCAGGGAATATTCATAGCAATATTCCTATTTATCCTAATTATCTTTAATTTAATAATTATTTGGCGATAAATCCTATTTATCCTAAAGTTTGATTAATTGAATATTCTGAATATTTAATTAATTAGATTTAGTGTTGCCACTTAATTGTTTAATTGAATTTAATTATATTTATTCCTAAATTGTATTATTTAATTTTGACAATAAATCAAATATCCTATGACTAATTGATTAAATCTTTATTTAATTAATTAAAGTCAATTTTCAATATTTAATAATATAGTTTTTGGATAAAGTTTGATTTAATAATTGATTAACCCATAAATCAATTGTTTTAATTTCAAAAATCAGTTAAGTTGAGAATAAATCACTTTATTTTTAATTAATTTATAATTAAATCATGCACAATCAGAAAAGCGGGCAACTAGAAATTAACAATCAATTTTAAAATTGAAACTCAACATCTGATGATGAGTTGAAATTTGATCTAAACTCTATTTTGAGTTAAACACTACTTTTGCATGATTTTTGTGAGTTAATTATCTCTGATTTCCTGATAACTCAAAAATCAACCTGAGTTTATCAAGAGTGATTTATGGCTTTTCTCAATGCATCCTCAAGCCCTAGATTTCTATAAAATCAAGGCTCAACTCTTCACTTGAAGGTCTGCACATTTTATCTCTCAAGCTAGCTGGCCAATCAAGACCTCAAAATTGCATCCTCACTCTGGCGAATTTGTGACTAAAGAATCAATCTTTTGTGAATCAAGGCTATTGTGAGATTTTCATTTATTGTTTTGAGCATTCATAGCTTCATATCATAGATTTTTCATATCATTCATAGCATTTCTTAGATTAAATCTACATTCAAACTCAATTTCATACATTCTAGCTTAGATTCATACAGTTTCTCATTCCTATTGCATAGAAAATACAAAAATATAGATTAAAACTGCATTCATATAGTTTTTCAATTCTTTGCATTCAAATCCTTCATTTAGGTGTTGCATTTTCACTGATCTCAATTCCAATCTGAGAACATCATACTCGCACCTACTAGAAGGCAGTAAATTGCCTGGTTAGCATAATTTCAATTACTTGCATATTTTGGTTTTTGCTAACCTCTAATGTTTTACTGAAGTGATGTGTCTACAATTAGGTACAAAATTCACACACACATATATATTGTTGTATGTACTACTTCTCTCCAATAAACATCTGGTAAACCTTCTTCCTTGATCATTGGACCCTTTTTTCTTCCTATATTGTTTGATTCATCCTTTCTACTACACCATTCTGTTGTGGTGTTCTAGGGGTTGATAACTATCTTTTAATGTCATGTTTCTCACATAAATTGTTAAATTCATCAGAAGTAAACTCTCCTCTATTAGATATCAAACATTTAATCTTCCTACGAGCTTTAGTCTCAACTCTTTCTTTAAATATATTGAACTTCTCAAATGCTTCTGATTTCTCTCTTAGAAATACAATCCAAGATATTGTAAAATAATCATTAATAAAAAGTATGAAATATTTCTCACCTTGTAAGCTCCTCATTCTAGTAGGACCACATATTTATGTATGCACAAGATCCAATAGGCCGATAGATAAATGATCATTTTCCTTGAATGACTCTCTTGTTTGATTTCCTTCGTAGGACATCCTTTACAAATAATGTTGTTTGGTTTACACAGTCTTGGCAAATCTCTTACTGCACTTATTGAACTTATCCAAGTACCAAGTTTTCAAAATTATTGTGACACATCCTCTAGTGCCAAAGCCAACTGTCATTGGTCCAAGATAATAAGAAAATCTTTTTAGATCCTTCAAGTTGATACATATTCCTCCCTATTCTTCTTCCAACTACAATAATTATTGTGAGCTTCTTCTGAACCTCACAACCTTCATTCTTAAATACAACATCATATCCATTTTTGCACGTGTCCAAGAATCAAAATATTATGACATAAACCCTTCACATAGTAAACCTTGTCAGTGTTAGGATTTCCATCAAAAGTAATAGAACCAATTCCAATAATGTGTGTTGTTTTATCATCACCAAATCTAACAGGACCACCATCATATTTTTTAATTTACAAAAAAAATATGTTATCATTGGTCATATGATTTGGACACCCACTATAAATCAACCATTCATTCTTATTTCTTCTAACAAAAAATGAAGTCTCGATATCATCATCAAATTCTAAGCAAATGTTAGAAATATCAAATCTAGGTTTCTCTTATTCTGCAAAAAATGGATAGTCCTCTTGATCTGATTCATTATTTGATATGCTAGTATCTTCATTTACATAATAGACCTTTTTATTGAACTTCTTAAACTTTTGTTAGTTTTCCTTTTTTGGAGACCTAGTTGCGAAATGACAGTCTTTCCACATCTAAAGCATTTAAGATGTAACATACCTTTGTATTTATCAATACCTTTCTTCATCTTCCTTGCAAATTTTACCTCCATATCATCTAAATCATCATCATCTAGATCTTCCTCTCTCTTTGTAGCTTTAAAGGTTGTCCCAAATCTATTATTTTCTTTTATGAACTTGATCAACTCATACACGGTTAGGGTGCCAAACAACTATTCTCTGGTAAACTTCTTCAAATCATAAACTTCCTCAATAGACGGGATCTTGTCATTGTATCTCTCTGGTAAGGTCATAAATATTTTTTCCATAACATCTTCATTAGTGATAGTACCTCCTTGATTCTTGACTTCATTCACGTCACTGTCAACCCTCTGGAAGTAACTAGCAATATCTTATCCTACTTCCATTCTCAGGTTGTCATATTGACACTTAACTATTAGCTTCTTATATAACTTGACTCTATCATTTCCTTCATAGATCTCTTTTAATTTTTTTCTAAACTTTAAAAGTAGTATTCAATGAAATAACCTTAGTCAACTCAGTTTCTAATAAAGCACTTGCTTTCTCATTCTCCTCATAGGCTAAAATTTCATCTTCAGTAGTAGGACCATTCTAAGGTGCAACATACTTCATCTCCACAACTTTCCAAGTAGTATAACTATTAATAGAAATCATGTATCCTCTCACCCGTACTTCCCAAAAACTATAATCAGATCCATCAAACATAGGGATAGTCAATTTGTCTGACACCAAATCTACCTCAAGTGGTTAAGCTCTCTGCAAGGAATCAAAGCTCTGATACCAATTATTAAACAAGCCAAATAATTCAGAGGGGGTGAATCACTTATTATCAAATAATTTCTTTAATCTTAATTAATCCAGTGAATACTTAGAGAGATCAGGAACTTATAACATATATGAACATGAAAGCATAAAACACCAAACACCATGAACACTAGAATTTACGTGGAAACCCAAGATCAAAAAATCCACAGAGAAGCTAATTCTCACAAATAGAACACTAGTTAAGGTGACACCAATTAAGGTGATTTTTACAAAGGCTCACTACCAATACAAATAGGCTCACAACTAGAATATAAGAAATGAAAAGGAATCCACCACTGAAGTCATTGTCACCAACAATCAACAACACAAAAATGATATAACAGTCTGCTAGCAGTTGCACCACTCGTATATACATCAATGCACAAATCTCACCTTGTTAGATTCACATTCAATTCCCATATTGCTTGCATACAATCACACTTCAACCAATAGAATCATCACTCTCTTATACCATGTCATGCCAACACACAGGTTGACCTAATGCAATTTAAAATAGGTCACACTAAAGCATTCCCTCAATGGTAAAGAATGAAACATGGACCACCTTTCTCAAATCAACACACCTTGCTCATAACAACATGCTACACAAACACCGAGATCTTCAAAACCAAGAGATATGATCTATAAGTTACAATGTAAATACTTGAACCAAAGCACATCGACCAGTTTCCAAGTAGGATCGAACCTAAAAAAATGAACCATATTATGTTGCAATATGAATGGGACTATCATGGTGCAAACATAGCTAAACATAGATCTTCAGAGCACATCATTCAGATCACATTATATTAGATCACCAAATCATCAAATCAACATCAAAGTATAGGATATGTTGACATCAATAACAACAACAATGATAGCATCAACATCACATTCCAGCAATATTTGATGAACTTGGCTTATGGAATTTCATCTTCTAATTTTGGTGGTTAGATATCCTTTGTGTGCATGTTGTAGATTTGCTACCTTGTGTGTTTTACATCTTCATGTTTGATTTGAATAAAGTAGATCTTAATATTTGACAAATAATTTTGTATGAATCATTATCACAAAAGGATTTATTTGATAGACAAAATAAACCATCAAAATTAAACATGTCAACATTTATTTAATGAACATCAATGAAAGAGTTATAAATAAATGCATTTGAAGACTTTCCAACAATATGCCTTCGTCCCACTGCCACACAAATATCCAAAAGGTTAATGTGTGTTGGTGAAGAATAACCTTTAGTGTGACTTTGAGTATGACACGAAAACAAAGATATTATAGGTTATTACAAGGGAAAAATGAATGAGAGCTTTTTTTTAATGAGTTTTTTATAAATAAAAATTATAAGTTATTACAATGGGAAAATGTGGATTATTTATCTAGTTGGTAGATGGATTGTTAGATATGATCTTTTTGTTATTTCTAAAAAAAAATAGTTTGAAAGTATTATAGTTTCTCAATAGAATTTGTTGATGTAACAACTCTTTTGGATGTCACAAACACACTTTATTGATCATGGTTTACAAGAAATAGCATCAAGAATTTTAGTTTGCAAATCATAGATAAAATCACAATTTACTTATAACATAAGAAATTATGACACAAATGTAAAAAATAATAATTTGAAGAAGGGAAATGCATGCAAGAATAAATCAACTTATGTTGAAGTGTTAAACTCATAATGGTGGTTAAGTCCATTCAAATGTGGAACTATCAAGTGTCAAATTTGAGTTGATTATATAGGTTGCTTGTTGGAAGTTTAACTATTGTGTACTAGTGATGATGGAAACTACAAATTTGAACTATAACAATAGATTTTGAATTTGATGGTTGTATGATCATATATTTAGCTATTTTTATTGTAAAATATAATTAAACTTTAGAAAGACTATATGATATAAAAGAGAATTTAAAACAAAACATCAAAATTTTCACAAGATTTTTCTTTTACATACATACATACATTAGATTTTAATATTTGAAATGCAATTTTGAATGAATGTCCATTACAAGATTTTAGTTGACGAACAAGATGGGCCATAAATATTTACACTGTGTACGTTGACATTTATTTATTGAATGTTATTGAAAGAGCTGCAAATAAATACTTTTGAAAACTTTTTAATGACTTGCCCTTGTCCTTTCTACCACATAGATGTCCAAAAGGTCAATATCTGTTGGTGAAGAACAACCTTTAGCACGACTTTGAATATGAGATGAAAGCAAAGACACATATAGAAGCTTTTCCAAATATTTATTAGAAAGGAAAGGTCTTTTAATAGTCCACAACACTACCCATTTATTTTTTGGTTTACATATGGTGAGAATAATATGGGACCACCTCTACTCCTTGTAAGAGACATCTAACTGCGGTACAAACAATCGTACATACCCTACCCCCTTGTAGAATTTGAACTTGTGACCTCTCTTTCAAGAAAAAACAAAGACATAAAGACAAATTTTTCTTTTATATTTTTTTAATTTAGGTTTAAAAAAGAACCCCATAAACCTAGAAAATCAAATTGCTAAACTTCAATTATAGGTATAATTCTATTAAATGATTTGAATTATTCCAATTCAACTACTTTGATGGGGACCCACTTTGTTTAAAAATAGCCATGAGTTGCTTCTTCCATGGGACCTCTGCTTACCTAGTTGCTTCGGTGTTGAAATAGACTATGGGGTGTTTGGGACACTTCACCTTACATTTCTTACCTAATCTGTTGCGTGCGTACCTTCCAAACTTAAACGGCCACTTTACCATTTAACTTATGATTCGCTATATATTTGAGTTTTGTACGATTCTACACATTGTAGCTTCAAGAAATATATATGGTGTATCATAGTATATTGGTGTCGTGTGTGGCAGATAACTAGGTGGTAGGCATATGTAGGATATTGGTCACATATAATTAGGTGCTGCTTATTCAGGGTACATTTATATGGTAGGGGTAAATTGAGAAGTTTTTTATTTTAAGGTGTGAAACTTATTGTGATATTCAAGTGAAATATAGAGAAATTTTAGTCACTATTTTTTTTAAAGGATTTGTTCCAAAGAATATAAGGTTGGTAGGCATATCATAGGATATAGGCTGTAGTCTATTTCAAATAATTAGATGGTAGCTATTATGTGTATCTCTTGTACGGTAGGGTCAAATTAAGAAGCATTTTATTCTAGACTGGAAGCTTATTATGATGTTTGGGTCAAGTATGCAAGGAAGAGGATAAGACTGATAGGTATGTCGTAATATATTGACTGTTGTTTATTCCAAATTAACTTGATGATGGCTATTATTTGTACCTCTTGCATGGTAGGCTTAATTTAAGAAGCATTTTATTCTAGAGTAATGTTTGGGTCAAGTATGCAAACATTTTAGTGACTACTTTGCTACAAGATTTGTTCAGAAGAGGAAAACACTGATAGGTATATTATAGGATATTGGATAGTGTTTGGTTGCAATTAACTAGACAGCGGCTATCATTTGTATCTTTTGCATGGTGGGGATAATTGGAGAAGCATTTTAATTTAGTGTGTAAAGCTTACTAGGAGTCAAGTATACAAACATTTTTGCGACAAGATTTGTTTGGAAGAGGATAAGGTTGGTAGTTATATTATAGGGTATTGGTTGTCATCAATCTAAGAAGCATTTTATTTTAGAGTGTGAAGCTTGCTATGATATGCAAGTGAAATACATAGACATTCTAGCAATGGCTTTCATACAAGATTTGTTTGGAAGAGGACAAGACCTTAGCAGGCATATCATAAGATATTGACTATCGTCTATTATAGACAACTAGGTAGTGGATATCATTTGTATTGTTTGCATGGTAGGGGCAATTTGAGAAACATTTTATTGCATAGTGTGAATCTTATTACAATATTTGAGTCAAGTATGCAAACACTTAGTGGCTGCTTTGTTACAAGATTCATTTGGAAGATGATAAGGTTGATAGGTATATCATAGGATATTGGCTATCATGTATTGCAAATAATTAGGTGGTGGTTATTGTTCATACCTTTTGCACGGGAGGGCAATTCAAAATGTATTTTACTATGGAGTGTGAAACATCAAGTATATAAACACTTTAGCAGCTACTCTATGACAAGATTTGTTCAAGAGAGGATACTTGATTGGTAGATATACTATACAATATTGACTATCAACTATTATAATAACTTGGTAGTGGCTATGATTTGTATCTTTTGCATACTAAGAACATTTGAGAATTTGAAGTTTCTTAGAATATTTGAATCAAATATATAAACACTTTAAAAAAGAAAAAAACCAATTTACAACTATTTTACAAAAGTTGTTCAAAAGAAAATTAAAAAAAACAATTATAATCAATTTTGTTTTTGAATAATCATTCAACCTTTTTTTTAAAGCTGAGAAATACAGATCTCCAATCTTTAAGACTATTTTTAATCTCTTCAAGAAATTTCTATTCTATTTTATTCTACCATATTGATGGTAAAGAGCACCAAACACTTCCAAAGCAAGAATATATTAACTGATGTGACTGCATAACTGATTCCACAACACTTATGTTTAGTGCTTATTAAGCAGTTCCAGATGTTGTCAGCTCCAGGGATATGAAATTACAAAGTCTACCTATCTCTACAGTACATATGTACGAAATCAGTGAACAATAAGAATTTCAGTACAAACATACAAGTACACCTAGATTCCTTATACTGGAAGACTTACCGCATGTGGGATATATTTTCTTGCATGAAAATTTACATGTCCATGCTAAATCACTTACAGGCTATCACAAACAGTGGGAGCAAAGGACAAGGTATTTTTGCCAAGGTCATAAAGGATATGGAAGTTCTGCTGTTGAACATTCCCAAATATAGACAGGCCAGAGCTGGGCAACATTGCAAGGCAGACAACACCACTGGTATCCTGAATCAAGTAATTCTCCTTGGGTAAAACATAATCAGCTCCTTTGAAATGGAAAGTAACACTAGGAAATTTTGCAGTAGCAGCTGCAGAAGTATAGCAGAGGTCCAATCCAATAGCAGACCCATCAGCCTGTGGAAGCTTAACTGCAGACTCCAATCCTTTCTTCAGAATATCATAACCACTCTGCTCTAAATAAGTGATGGTTGTTCCAGAGTCTATGATGATTCCACCAGACCCATCAGCTTGGAAACTAAAGGTATCAGAAGGGATAGCCAATAGCTTTGATCCAATGCTTATTCCTTCTAAGGAAAGATAATAGAAGGTTTTCTGTGAACTGCTTTGGAGAAGAGGAGTAGTGCCCACAGACTTGCTACTAAGGCCTGCACTTGTCCCTAGGATCAAAGGACTAGTTTTGGAAGGTGGGTCAGTAATGGACATAAGACAATAAGAAAATTTATTACCCACAGAGCTTCCAATCTGTGAAATGAATGATAAGGGGCCCCTTCCAAAACCTATAAGGCCACCTCCTTGAGAGAACCCACTTCCTTCATTGTCTAGGCCACAGCCAAATGCAATATGGGGAAGCTTTTCAGAAGAAAGGGTGAATGACTCATATGAAAGGATGCCCTGAGTGGAAGAATAGTCACCATAAGTGTAGAGATATTCACACTGTGACTTGGAGCATATAGATGATGGAAGAGCTTGACAGAGAGAGCTTGAACAGGGGATTGTACTGAATGTAGAGGATTTGGATGGATCAAAGATTGGAGTGGGTTGTTTGTAGCATTCAACACAAGGCTTGCATTGGGTCCATGTTAAGTCACTCCCTGTGTCCAGAATTGCAGAGTAGGACAGAGCAGGGCTGCCAATTGAGACTTTCAGCAGGAATTCTCCATTTCCTGCACTTACAGAACCTTGGGCATCTTTTATATCATCCACCAACTTGTCCTGATATGAACGAGAGAGCTGGAATTTTTGTAGCCTCTCATGACTTCTTTCTATGGCTCTTTTCAGACGTTCTGAGGCTGTAATATTGGGAGATAATGAATCTCTGTGAACAAGCTCAACTCTTACTGTCTTTTGTTGCTGAGGAAGCTTCTCACCAACAATTTCATTCACAGAAAGCTTGGGGATATGGAATCTGCATTGAATTCCATCTAAGACACAAAAGAGCAGCAGAAATTTACAAAGAGATCTAGCTAATTGCGCTGTCATATCTAGATTCTAGCTCCCTAATTCTCTTTCTTTTCTTTTTTTGCTCTCTAAGCGAGCATATCAAGACCACCCAAGGCAAAAACTATAATTTGGTCCTGCATTTGAGAGGCAGGCATGATGGGTTTATATAATTACATCTGTGTTAGATTCTCATCCACGTAACTAGATACTGATTCTGAATCATATCTCCTGTACTGATGAATTGTACAAACCATCAAAGTGAGGGTTTATGGATTCATTCACACGTCTCTCTTTGCTTGGTCCATGGAATTCCCTGTGTCAATTATTGGCTGTTGAAATGGCCTAATTATATTAAACCAGTCAATTCTGTCACTGTTACTTAAGGAATCAGAAACCAAAACAATTATTTTCATTTTCCAGTGCTGTGTGACACGTTAATTAGAACAGGGGAATACATATTTAACTGCTCTGCAGCAAATCTAAACATAAAGGATTTACAAGTTGTGTGTTAAATCGCAGTATGGTGTGGAGTCAGATGAAAAGTGAGAGTGAAGGCAAAGTGAGTTATAAAGTTGGACATAGGAATCAAATCAGGTATAGTTAGGTAGGGCAACCTACAGCAGGGACTCCATTGGCATTGACGATCTGTGAGGGACGAGCAGGTAATGAAGGAAAACGAATTTTGTTTTAAGAGAAGAGTTTGAAAGCTAAACGGAAGGGCAGTTGATTGGGAATCTTGAACCGATTCATTCTACCTCCCATTTCTCACTTCAGTTATGGGATGAGATTCCTTGTGGGTTCTTTGGATGTTTGTACTTAGGACCCACCGGCCAAGAAAACTTTACACCTCCATTACGCCATTGATGTGTACTTCTATGGTATTCCTGCAACCCATTTTTGTAGGATTCGTTCCACACTTGTTTGGATTCAAGGGAATGGTGGGGACATACTGGCATTTTATCATGAAGTGCTCAACATTCATATTCATTTTGAATACTGACAATTTAACATTTTGTTTGAGGTGATAATTCTAGACAAAATTGAAGACTTCTTGATCAAAATTCACTCTTAAATATCTGATCTAAGAATATAAACTTTATAAGACTTAAGTACTGTTCTTAACAAAGATTCATTTCACACTTGTTTCGATTAAAGGGAATGGTGGAGACATTGACATTTCATCATGGAATGTTCGGGATTCATATCAGTTTTGAAGATACCTTTAAAAGTGAAGATCTAAGCACTTTGTTTGAGAAGGAAAGTATGGGTAATGCTGTAAACATCTTGATCAAAATTCACTGTCGAAGATATGATCTCAAGAGAATTATAAACTTTATAAGACTTAGGTACCCTGTTTCTAAGAAAGACTTGCTTCATATTTATTTGGATTCAAAGAACTGGCAGAGACGTAGTGACATTTCGTCATGGAGTGCTCTGACATTCATATCAATCTTGAGGACATCTTGAAAAGATCTTGAAAAGTGACATTTTACGCACTTTATTTGAGGAAGAAAGTTTGCTCAAAAGGGCAAACTTCTATGATTTGGTCTCAAGAAATGATTACAAGTTTTATAAGACTTTGGTGCCCTGTTTCTAAGAAGGATCATGTGTTTCTCTTGCATCCCGCAGACTAGTTTGACTCGTGAATGTTATCAAAAAAACTAATCTTTCATTTAATTTCATTCATACCTAAAGATTGTAAAATCGAGTCATTCCCTAATGGTATTCTTCAACTTATTTTTTAATAATTTGTTTCCCACTGATTTAGATTCAAGGGAATCGTAGAGACATATAATGACATTGCATCATAGAGTGCTCAACATCCATAACATCCATATCAGTTTTGAAGATGCCTTAAAAGTGACAATCTAAACACTGCTATGAAGAGACAAAGATAGACAAAACTGCAAACTTCTTAATCAAAATTCACTACCATAAATTTGAGCTTTAAAAGAGATTTTAAAGTTTTATAAGACTCTGACGCCCATTTTTATGAAAGATCATGTCTTGCTCTTGGATCCTTAACTACTTTTAACTCGCGGACCTTATTAAAAAATGTTTCCTTTTCATTCCATTAGTGGGTAAGGATCCAGTCATCCCCTGACGGTAGGAGAAATTTCCTATTATTGCAGGCCGTGACTGCGGTACGGATATTGCTCGTGATTTCTGGTGAAAGCTCTGAGGTCGAGATCAAGTCTACCCGTTTCAAACTTGTACGTGCTCTGTAATGGCCGTCCTGTTAATATCATTGAGACTTTTAGGTACTCATAATGCTTTCATGGTTATGTCATTATGGTTCATATAGCTTATCATTTCTGGTCGTACATGTTAACTCTCCACCAGTGTAAACAATTTATTGGTTAAATTCACACCTATTTATGTCAATTAATTAAAAGTATTCAATCAAATACAAATTATTCTAGATAATTAAGTGTATTAGGAAAAATTTAGAAAATTAGGTGTTAGATAAGTAAGCTTGAAAACAATTGATTTTAGTGGTATTTAGTTTATGAGTTGACATTGCTTTAGTTATGTAAATATTATATATTGTATAAATTTATTTGTGAAGATTTTGAACATTTATTGGTTGTAATTGGCTTGTAATTTTGATTTGTTAAATGTTTAATAATTGATATTTAGAAGTATTGCTAAACAATATTTTGGATTATTGAAATATCATATCTTTTGTAAATCTATTTGTGAAAGTTTTAAATGTTTATCCTTATTCATTGTCTTGTCACTTTGATTGTGTTATTTAGGGTCACTTTTTCCAAACTAATTTCTTGAGTGCAAAGCTAATTTGATGTGTAGAAGTGATATTATCAGTCACAACCCTGATTTGACTAATTCTTGTACTATAATTTATTTATTTTGATATTTTGATATATAAATTCATATAAGGATAGACATTGTTTATAAACATCTAAGGAAACACTATAGGAATCTACTAGAATTTTGATGTGTCAAGTTCCCAAAGAGACCCTAAGTTGGAAATTCAACAACAATGAAACAAGGTTGAGAATAACAAGCATATAAGATTCTCCAAGGTGAAGTCACAAAAGGATAATTTATAATTGAATATTCTTAAAACTCTTGAACCTAGATGTTATTTCCACATTCCAAATCACCTGATGATCCACTTCCTATTAAGTGTAGTTCTTAAATAAACCACCCTTGTGGGTAATTTGTTGTAATTCATACACTAGTGAACTAATAATAGTTGGTGGAAAAGGAAAGAAAGATTTATTTTTTATTTATTTTAAATTTTCAAAATTAAAGTTTGAAAATGAACAATTAAATGTTTAGGATTAATCAAACCTACAATGAAAAATCACAAGTCTAATTCATCCTAACAACAAAGGTGTGTCCTACATGATGCATACAAGCTATTCCTATAAAGAATTGCACCTCAAGGACTATTAACATATTTATCCATGAAGTATTACATCATGATCTAGATGTTCTTTGAGCATTATTAGGGAAAACAATTTTGTGAACGAATTTGTACAATAAATGCTCTAACCCTTTTTAGTGGTTCACATAGAAGCACTCCATACCCCCTGAAGATAATGATACCGCACATGTTTTCAACAAGGACTTGGGACATATTTTTGTTAGTGTGAGAAGAGATTTTATCAAACTAGTTAGTTTTTCGGTTTCTTAGTAGAATCATATTCATGCTACACTTAAGTTCACTTAGAGGTTACCTAGACTTTTGTCTCGCCTTATGTAGACTCACCAAGTGTTCCAACACTTGTCCATGGAGTCTTAGACCTTTTCCATACTTGGAGGGGTAGTCAAATTTTGACTTTTACCTTCTCACCTTTTCTTTCATTCCTTTATAAACAAGGCTTATTTGCACCATTTCACATTGTATGTTATGATATTTCTCATTTTGTACAATGCTTATTTGTGGAGAGGTTTGAGTTTGTGAGCATATATTGGGCACTCCAACAATTTGGACAAAAATATGCAATATGAGTAACATGAATTAGGAATTTAAAATACTAGCAGTCTTATAGACATGTTACATCACTTAAAAAATACTAGCCAAGTGTTTCCAATACATTTATTTTGATATTACATGTAGATTTTCTAGTACATTAAATTTCTCAAGTATTAGTAAACCCTAAAATTAAATATCATCACTTATCTTGAAAGATAATCAATCTACAAGATTAATTAATGGAGGTGTATTATGTAATATAACATATCCATCTTCCACTCTAAAAGATTAACTAAGTGTTTTAACTCTCCCATGTAGCATGGGGTATCCAACCTTACACTTAAAATAAAAATCTACCTAAACATGAAGAAGAGTAGCTCAAGGAAAGGTTGAAAATATTAGGAAAAAATAAAGATGATAATTGACTATAAGTAGAGTGACTATAGGAGCATGGGGTACCAAAATTGGCAACAAGAAAAATAATGTGTTTTTACTTTGCCAAAAATAAGAAATTGGTGTTTGATTTATTGTATAGGTGAAACAAAATTTGAATTTGACTTTGTAATACCAACCCAAAACGGACATCCATTAGTGACATATATTCATTTCTTGAAGTAATTTTCATTATATTATGTTTTCCAAAACAAATATCCATTTAAAATAAATATTTTTTTTGGAAAACAAAACATATATCCTTTTGGTTAGCCTAAAAAGCTTACTTTTGTAAATGGGCTTAACTTTTGTGTTTTTTATCAACATTTTGATTTCACAAGCATTTGAAAGGTGATTCAAAGAACTTCAAAATGGAGAAGGTAATTTTATTAAATTATACACCAAAAATTAATTATAATAACTTTAATTTCGTTATTCATCTTTAAAACTTTAAATGCTCACAAATTTTTCATAAGAAGTCTTTTTTTTATAAATTTTTTGCTCACAAAAGAATTGAAACATTTGAAATATTCATAAATCATCATGGAAGTTTTCCTAGTTGTATTTGATCCTATGAACACCTTTTCCCAAGTTGACCTAAGAGAACATCTCTCTCTCTCTCTCTCTCTCTCTCTCTCTCTCTCTCTCTCTCTCTCTCTCTCTCTCTCACACACACACACACACACACACACACACACACACACTCCTTTTCTCATCCCCTCTAGATCTTTCCCACATTATATCCATCTCTACATATATCTCTCTCTTTCTATCTCTATCTCTCCCTCTCCCATGCATCGCCACCACTCCCTATTTCTATGTCTCTCTACTAGTATCTCTTCTCTATTTATATCTCTCCTTCTAACTCCCTCTACCTATACCTATTTATTAATTATCTTGATCACCTCCTTTCTCTCTCACTCTTTCCCCCATGTCTATATATTGCTATAGAATATCTATCTTTGTGCTTGTCTATATCTTATTATCTCTAACTCACTCTTATTCACTCTATCTCTCCCTTCATTTTTCCTACTCTCTCACTAGTACATTCTGGGTAAATATGTGATTATGTGACTAAAACTAATCAAATTATACTATTTTTTTGCAATTCCCAAGTATAAATGACTAAATAAATGACTAATTTGGTCATTTGGTAAAATCACAAGGTTAGACAAATAAAAATGACTAAATAATTAGGCAGTAATAATTAGTCACCCAAACAAAAATGACTAAATTAATGAATGCTTATTAATCCTTTATAATAGCATTTGATAATATCATATATATAATTATATACTTTGAAGTTCCATTTCATGACCAGTAATGCTTGTTCGCCAACAGGGTAACACTATAAAGGACCAAAAATATTCAAACAACAAATTGTTGACTCCATGATTAATGGTATAGTGATGAGAGGTCAAACAATAAATTGGCGACTTCAGTCGATTATTGGGTTATAGATTTTTGAATCTCAAATAATGTCTAAGCAATGAATATGTGATCTAGAGTTGGAACATTAAAATGAGGGAAACAAAGACTCGGCTATGCATTTGTATAGCTAAGATACACTCTTAATTATATACACAAAAGATGTCATACGAGGTTGTATAATTGTCTAGATCGATCATAGACAAATACATGTCCATACAAGACTTTTTAAAAGATACCTTTGAAACCTTGGAAGTGATCAAGTTATAATTAACCAATGAAAGTGACTCATTTTCAAGCACATAATTTTAATTTATAGAGACAACCATAGTCTTACAAAGACACATTAAAAGCTCTCCTTTATCAAATTATAAAATAAAGTTACAAAAATAGAACCAGAATTCGAGCTTAAATCATTAGAAAACTTGCCCTGATTGAGATACATTATTAAAAATACTAGACTTAGAATAGTTGCTCCTTGAGCCTATATAAACTCTTGGCCAAAACTATTTTAATTATCTTTATAAATTAAAAATAATTAAGACAAAATAAATATAGCACCAATGTCTATATAATATAGATAACCTATAATATATTATTTATCATAATTACTAATTAATTAAAAATTAAAATCAATCAATCAATATTTTGGGCAAACTAAGCTTTCTCGTGGCAAGGATTGAGCAATGCAGGTAATGTGAAAAATTATATTTTGGCATCCCGCGCATGGGGATTGAAGGATTTGGTATATTTCCAATTGCACAAATAATATTTTGCATTAGCTACAAGCAAGGAGAATTGGATTTGTGGTAGCATATTTCTTAGAGATTTCATCCATCTCCATTTTTTTTAATTCAATCTTCAAGGTAGTGAATGTGTTCCCTTTTCTTTCTCAAGAAATGATCTTTTGTTCCCTTTTCTTTCTCAGATGGGATTGATCTTAGTTTAAAAGGGTTTGTTTATAAGAAGAAAATCAATGCCTAGGAAGGAAATGGATTGTTCCCCTATAACCATTGCATTTTGTTTGAGATCAAATGATTATGATTTGGGTGAGATCTTCCAGGCCCTAATGTGACTCTTCCATGTTCCTTCATGACTGTAGCACAAAACTCAAAGTTTTTGATTGATTTTCCTTAAGTTCTGAAGTATTCAAGCTTGTAGGGGGTGAAATAAGATCAAGAAAAATGTAAGAGGCTCTTTGTATGGAAGGGAATGTTAATATGATTTAGAACAATAGAGAGGGGGGGGTGAATCAATTGTTCTCAGGTCCTGATGTATAAAATAACTTTTCTTTAAATTAGATCAAGCAACCAAAACAAACTCGGTCATCACTGATTCAATAATAGAAACATATAACTCAACAGTCCACTACCTAGTTGTATCTAACTTATAAATCACATAAATGTTCAAACCAAAACATTCACACAAGTATTGACACCAGGATTTATAGTGGAAACCCAATATGGGAAAAACCACTTTGTAACATGCTACTATTATTTTCACTCTTTTGAAGTGAGCTCGGTTAAAAGCCAACCCTGTCAAAGGTTACAATACACACTATCAAGTGTGACCCAGTTAAAGGATTTCAATCGCCCTATTAAAAGTGAGCCTGGTCAAAGGACTTACATACACTCCATTAGAATGCAACCTTGTTCAAAGGATTTAACATATGACTGTTAGGTCAACCTCTGTTAAAAGGATTTTGACTATTACAATGGTTAGAAAGTAGCAGTAGTATTGATCTAAAAACATACAACTCACTTTGTAAATATCAGATCCAATTCCGTACACAAATGCTGGTTTACTAACTTTGAAACTTTACCATCTCTATTTCTGATCTGCTCGAAACTTTCCTTCAAGCAATCACCACACTTTTCCTTCAGCCTTTTCACTTATATAGTCAATAAAACTTTATTGTTCTTCTAGCATCTACTTCACCCATGCATACACATACCTAATGCTTCGGTTCCCTTAATACTTTCCTCTATTAGGTTAACTTTTCTTTTGTCGCTTAATCTCCTTCATAGATCTTAGGGTTAGTTCAGATTCATTGAATCTACCCGCTTCATGTTCTTTGTCTCCTCTTCTAGAATCATCTCAAATCTCATAAAGATTTATAATAAAATGTTTTACAAAGCATTAAATGCTTCCATACAATCAATAAATAAAGTCAACATGTTTTACATAATCCAAGAATTCAACAATGTCGGCTCCAAATCTGAATTCTCTTCAAATATAAAATTGTTGATGCTCGGTCAATACTATGATCATCCACTCAGTCTCCATGTAAAATGCTCGGTCACTACTAAAATTGTTTCCTCGGCAAATAATGTCTTCCTCGGCAATCTACTGATACTTGGTCGACACTAGATTTTTTCTCGGCATCCACTAACTCAGTCGACTCTATCATAACTCAGCTTAAACATGATTTCTTCATTTTTGCTCAGTTAAGCCTACCAGTTTAGTCTTCAATCTTACTAAGATAAACAATACATTGTGCAACATAATCAAGTACACTTTGTAGTATCAAGATAACTCAACCTTTCCTTAGGTGCTATTGTTACCAACCTTTCTTTCCCTTCTCACCATAGATATAGTACTTTCCTAAGTAGCAACAGTCTTACTAGTTAAGGTTTGACATCAATGACAATACAACAATTGTTTCAATTGCAGTTTCCAACAATCTCCCTCTTTGGCATTGATGGCAACACCATATGATATCACTTGAATAACACATGGATTACCAACCAATCCAAAAAATTATCTATCCATCAGAGAAAATTTATAATATCCTTAGCTTCATTCTGATTTAGAATCAGTAAATCTCACTTATGTGATCGTCAGAAGTATCTGGATCTCCCTCTATCTCAATCTTTCATTTCAGTTCATCCTCTCCCTTACTTTTAGTGTCATGTGTTATAGTATCATTTCAGTTCAATCTCCCTCTTTGACAAAAATGCCAAAGCAACAACTCAAACATACATCCAACAGATGTAGATATATCTGTTCAACACAGTGTTTCTCCCTCTGTCATCTTGCTTATGACTGATTTGTTATCTTTGTTTCTTCTTCACAGCTCTAGGATAGTCCTAATGTGTGACAATCTTCTGCATCAATGTGTCAAATGTTCTGTTGTAGCATATTTGATGCAGTGCTCCTAGCTTAGCTAGGCAACCTCAGTTAGGGGAAGCACCCCTAATTGACTTCTCAGGTACTCATGAGCTTCTTTAGGTAAAGCTTTAGTGAATATGTCTGCCAATTGTTCTTTTGTATTCACATATTCCATTCGGACTTCCTTGTCTTGTACCAATTCCCTCAAATAGTGATACTTGATTGCTATGTGCTTGGTCTTAGTGTGCATTACTAGATTCTTAGAAATATTTATAGCACTTGTGTTGTCACAGAAAATAACAACAAGTTCAATGATTTCTTCTTTCATGCCTATCAACAACTGTTTTATCCATATCAAATTTGAACAGTTTACTGCAGCAACAACATACTCGGCTTCAACAATAGATTGGGAAATGCAATTTTATTTCTTGCTTGTCCAGGAGACTAATCTCTATCCAAGAAAGAAAGCTCCACCACTAGTGCTCTTTCTGTCATCTACATTTCCTGCCCAATCAGCATCAGTATATACTCTAAGTTTAAATTTGTCATTCTTCTTGTAGTATAACCCATAGTTAGCAGTTCCTTTCAAGTATCTCATGATTCTTTTCACTACCATCATGTGTGTTTCCTTAGGATTGGCAGAGAATCTTGCCACAATCCCAACAGCTAATGCAATATCAGGTCTACTATGTATAACATACTGCAATTTTCCAATCATGGATCTGTATAAAGTCTAGTTAACTTCTGCAGCATCATCATTCTTAGATAACTTTTGTCTAGTCACCATAGGAGTTCCCACTGGTCTAGCATCTTCCATTCCAAAAAAAATTAGTATTTCATTAACATACTTAGACTGTGTAATGAAAATACCTTTCTTCATCTGATATACTTGTAAACCAACAAAGAATTTGATCTCACCAAACATACTCATCTCAAATTCAGTTTGCATTTCATGTGAAAAACTTTTACACAATGCATCTTGTCCACCAAAAATAATGTCATCAACAAAAATTTTGGCCAACAAAATACCTCTACCTTCTTCATCTTTCATATATAGATTTCTTGTGTCATTTCTCCTAGAAAATCCAATCTGTATCAGATAATTATGCAACTACTCATACCATGCTCTGGGAGCTTGTTTCAATCCATATAAAGCTTCGTTTAGTTTGCATACCATGTGTCTTATGTTTGGATCAATAAAACCTTCTGGTTGTTCTATGTAAACTTCTTCTTTCAGTATACCATTTAAAAATGCAAACTTGACATCCATTTGATATACCTTGAAATCTTTATAAGCAGCATATGCAAGCAGAGTTCTAATTCCTTCCAATCTAGCTACAGGGGAAAATGTCTCCCCATGATCAATTCCTTCTTCTTGTGCGTAGCCTTTGCATACTAGTCTAGATTTGTTCCTAGTGATTTCACCTTTTTCATTCAACTTGTTTCAAAATACCCACTTTGTTCCTATAACATTCTTATCTGCAGGTCTCAGCACCAGAGTCCAAGTTTCATTTTTCTCATTGTGGTCAATCTCTTCATTCATTGCTTGTATCCAATCTTCATTTTCTAATGCCTCTTTATTTGTCTTTGGTTCAAATTCACATAGTAAGCATGTTGGATCTTTTGTCTTGCTTCTAGTCTGAATTCCAGTGTCTCTATCTCCAATTATCTATTCAGGCTTGTGATGTCTTCTTACATATTTGCCAAAACAGGTTCAACATTTTTCTCTTCTATTTCATCAGGTTCCCCAACAAGATTGTCAGATTTAGCTTCTGAATGCTCAGCAACCTCTTCCTGATCCTCGACAGCATTATCTTGTAGCTCCTCATGTTCTTTCTCTCTCTTGGCACTATTTTCCTGACACTCGGCATCATTTGTCTATCGCTCGACATTGCTTACCTGAGACTTGACATCAGGTGCGGGTCTGTTACCTGCCTCTTCTATTTCCTCAATGTACACAAAAGATCTGTAATCTTTTGGTTCTCTTTTGCTATCAGCCTCATTTCTTTCTGCATACTCATCAATTTTTACATTCACACTTTTCACAATTTTGTTAGTGTTAGAGTTCAAACACTTATAAGCTTTACTTTTTGTGGAGTAGCCTAGGAATATGCCTTCATCACTTTTAGCATCAAGCTTTCCATTCCTATTGTCTTTCAATATGTAACACTTGCTTCGAAAGATTCTAAAGTATTTAACACTCGGTGCATGCCCATACCATAATTCATAGGGTGTCAGATTTGTACCTTTCTTGATCTGTACCCGGTTAAGAGTGTAAATAGATATGCTTATAACTTCTTTCCAATATTTTTGTGCCACATTTTTTTCAATCAATAGTGTCCTAGCACAGTCCAAAATAGATCTATTTCTTCTTTTTGATATGCCATTCTGTGGAGGTGTCCTAGGTGCAGACATATGTCTTTTGATTGCTCTATCATTCCAAAACAGATTAAATTCATTTGATGTAAATTCTCCACCACGGTCAAATCTAAGACATTTCAGGTTCCTACCTGTCTCCTTCTCAACCTTAGCCAAATACCACTTGAAAATTTGAAAAGCATCATAATTTTCCTTTAGAAACATTACATGCATCATCCTAGTATGATCATCAGCAAACAAGATAAACTATCTAGCACCATAGAAACTTTGTACACCCATAGGTCCACAAAAGTTAGTATGAACCAAATCTAAAATGTGTTCAGAAGTAAAGGATTTTCTCTTGAAACTTGACTTAGTCATTTTTCCTAACTGACATTCTTTGCACATCACATTCTCAGGTTTCTTCAATCTAGGTAGGCCTCTTACTTTCTTCTTCTTACTTATCTCTACCAGATTGTCAAAGTTAACATGACATAGCCTCTTATGCCATAACCAAATGTCATCAAGTTGTGCAAACATACATATTTCTTCAAATAGGTCAAGATAGAACAAATTACCTCTAGTTTGCTTGCCACTTCCAATTAGTTCACCAGTAGCATCGAATATCTTAGCTTTCTTGTGATGAAATTCCACTCGGTAACTAGTTCTATTGAGCTGAGAAACACTTAACAAATTATAATTCAATCCTTCAACCCAATAAGCATTTTCACAAGAGATCTTATCAATCAGTTTAATCAATCCTTTTCCTCTAACAGGACATGGTGCATCATTACCAAATGTTACACTTTTACCTTTATAATGATGCAGGGTCTCAAACTTACTCTTGTCACCAGTCATGTGATGTGAACAACCACTGTCAATAATCCATTTATCATTCTTGTTCATATAGGAAATCAATGCAGTTTTCTCATCCTCATCAGATTCATCTTTCATTGCAACATAGACTACCTCAATTTCAAAATCATCACTATCAGTGTCAGTCTCTTCTTCAACAATGTAACAGGATTTCTTACCTTTTCCTTTGTAGTCTTTGTACCTTCAGTAGCCTTTTTCATCTCTTCTGTCTTTGTGTCTGTTGTTTCTTTCTTCATCTTTATCCTTCTTGTTAGGACATCTAGTAGCTATATGACCGACATTGTTACATGCAAAACATATAATAGGGAGTTTACCTTTGTATTTTCCTTTTCCTCTTCTTAGTCTTCTAGCCATAAGAGCTTCTAGATCTTCAAGATCTTCATTAGAAGTGTCACTGTCATCTTCACTTTCACTTTCACTTTCACTGATGCATCTTTCTTTTTCCTTCTTAGGCTTGTTTAGGACTAACTGTGACTTGAGAGCAAATTGAACATTTCCAATACTACCAATAGTGATAATTAGACAGTTCAAAAGCAGTCAACTTGCCAATCAAACCTTCCAAAGTAAGCACATTTGCAGAGTTACATCTAGATTCCTAAATAGATGAGATCTTAATAGCATATATAGGACACAGAGTTCTTAACACTTTTCCAATTATGGTCTCATCATCAATAGTCCCATTTTCTCCTCTAATAGGATTCACAACCTCTTTTATTCTACCACAATATTGTGCAATGTTTTCATCTTCATTCATTCTCATTTCATCAAACTTACCTCTGAGACTCTCGGCTTTAACTTTCAGTACATATAGATCACCACCATAGATCTTTGTAAGAGTTTCCCACATATCTTTAGTAGTTGTGCAGTCCTTAATGTTCTCAAATTTTAGATAGCTTAGGGCAGATGCAATTTCCAACATTGCTTGATTGTGTTCTTTCTTGGCTCTCATTTCCTCAGTAGTCAAAGGTGCAACAGGTGTGACATAGTCATGCTCAATGTAGTACTTTGCAGAATCACCAATACTGGCCAGATACAGCTTCATCAAGCTTTTCCATTCAGGGAAGTTTTCCTTATTCAACTTCGGTACCTCCTTCTTATACATCTTGATCATTTGCTTCAAGTTCCTTTAAACTTGCTTTCTGTAAACACCAATAAGCAACATAGCTCTAATACCAATTGTTAATATGATTTAGAACAAAAGAGAGGGGGGGTGAATCAGTTGTTCTCAGGTCCTAATGTATAAAATAACTTTTCTTTAAATTAGATCAAGCAACCAAAACAAACTCAGTCATCACTAACTCAATAATAGAAACATATAACTCAACAGTTCACTACCCAGTTATATCTAACTTGTAAATCACATAAATGTTCAAACCAAAACATTCACACAAGTATTGACACCAGGATTTATAGTGGAAACCCAATATGGGAAAAACCACTTTGTAACATGCTACTATTATTTTCACTCTTTTGAAGTGAGCTCGGTTAAAAGCCAACCCTGTCAAAGGTTACAATACACACTGTCAAGTGTGACCCAATTAAAGGATTTCAATCACCTTGTTAAAAGTGAGCTTGGTCAAAGGACTTACATACACTCCATTAGAATGCAACCTTGTTCAAAGGATTTAACATATGACTGTTAGGTCAACCTCTGTTAAAAGGATTTTGACTGTTACAATGGTTAGAAAGTAGCAGTAGTATTGATCTGAAAACATACAACTCACTTTGAAAATATCAGATCCGATTCTGTACACAAATGTTGGTTTACTAACTTTGAAACTTTTCCATCTCCATTTCTGATCTGCTCAGAACTTTCCTTCAAGCAATCACCACACTTTTCCTTCAGCCTTTTCGCTTATACAGTCAATAAAAATTTATTATTCTTCCAGCATCTACTTCACCCATGCATACACATACCTAATGCTTCGGTTCCCTTAATACTTTCCTCTATTAGGTTAACTTTTCTTTTGCCGCTTAATCTCCTTCATAGATCTTAGGGTTAGGTCAGATTCATTGAATCTACCCGCTTCATGTTCTTGGGCTCCTCTTCTAGAATCATCTCAAATCTCATAAAGATTTATAATAAGAATTTTTACAAAGCATTAAATGCTTCCATACAATCAATAAATAAAGTCAACATGTTTTACATAATCCAAGAATTCAACAATGTCGGCTCCAAACCTGAATTCTCTTCAAATATAAAATTGTTGATGCTCGGTCAATACTGTGATCATCCACTCAGTCTCCATGTAAAATGCTCGGTCACTACTAAAACTATTTCCTCCGCAAATACTATCTTCCTCAGCAATTTATTGATACTCGGTCGACACTAGATTTTTGCTCGGCATCCACTAACTCGGTCGACTCTATTATAACTCAGCTTAAACATGATTTGTTCATTTTTGCTTGATTAAGCCTACCAATTTAGTCTTCAATCTTACTAAGATAAACAATACATTGTCTCATCATTGTGCAACATAATCAAGTACACTTTGTAGTATCAAGATAACTCAACCTTTCCTTAGGTGCTATTGTTACCAACCTTTCTTTCCTTTCTCACCATAGATATAGTACTTTCCTAAGTAGCAACAGTCTTACCAGTTAAGGTTTGACATCAATGACAATACAACAATTGTTTCAATTGTAGTTTCCAACAGGGAAAATATCTTGAATGTCTTTTGGGGTCTATTCTTACTGATCTTTGTCAAACTGCCAAAGATAAGACAATCACAGTTAAAGTTTATCTAGAATATTTTGAGATCCTTTTGAAGATTTACGTATGAATTATTATTGGATTTGTGATCGTTAAGGAACCTAAGCATCCCTTCCTAATCATTGTTGGAGTCTCTATTCCATTCCAAACTTTTGATCCATCAATTTGGCTACCCAATCTGCCAAATAATTGAACATTCCCAACTATCAAAGTTCTATAGCAGTGGCAGTCTTATAGTTGATTGGTCATAAATTGGAGTTGTTTGACATCTTATAGTATTGAAGAGTTTAAGATGGTTATCATGAATTTTTCCCATATTCCTTAAGGTTCTTTCATTTGTTCAAGGCATAATTGCATCCAAATTCATCTTAACTTGTGATTGTTATAACCATACTGTTTCACTATCCCACAATCAGTTTGTGATACAGAGGCTACAAGGATTCACACAATTCAACTAGATACAATGTCATTTCTTCAACTATGTTTTGTAACAACACCTAAAAGGTTTCTCAAGAGGAAACCACCTTTGAAAATTAGGTCTCCCAATGGCCCTTAATCACCCCTAATATCTTATCAATATTAAAATTGAATTAGCATTTACTAACTCCTCACAACACCTTCAGATGAGGATCAAGTGGATTAACTTCATTGATTGATTACAAAAATTTATCAACAAACTTCCAATGCAAAGTTACCTAACATATGATCACAAGAGGAAATTTTACCAATCCTTGGTGGACTCACAGAACTTTAGTGCAACACATCACCCTCATATTCACAATGTATACCAATCATACATTCAAGGACAACACTCATTTGAAATGCAATAACAACAACAACTTGTTAATTAGTAATAAAGTTTGTTAGGTTCTTTATTACTTCTCCCATTACTCTTGAATGATCTTCCACTACAAGGTTGATAAGAGAAATTAAAACATACTAATGTGGCATTGATTTATACCTTAGTTCAAAGGACAACTCAAACCACAATGGACTCCAACTAATTTGATCAACTTTTGTATCAAGCAGATTGATCTCATTCTGATTTCTTATTCTGATAAGTCAAACATGATCATCAATATATATTTTCACAAATAACTATTATTCCAATCTCTCTGGTCTAGATTTAGATAACCTAGTTAAAAAAGTTTTCCCCAATTTTTAGCCCGATCCAACAGTTGAATTAAAAGTTATGCCCTTTTTCCAAAATTGGTAATTGGAAATTGATCAACCACATAAACAATAGACCTAGGGCATCAAATATCTTTCCAAATGCATATCCATTCAACATAAGACCAAGAAGAAATTGAAATATAACTCAAGATAATGGTAAATATGTAAGTTATAGAATTTCCCAATGGTTGAATTAGGAGAAATGAATAAATCTTCTCAAACCCTTACCTTTCAGGGTTTCTAGGCAATTTTTGAAGAAATGCACCATTATTTCACCTTGCTTAACGACCAAGTCTCAAACAAAGTTTAAAATGAAGCAAAATCATCCTAATTTGATCCACAATTGATCCCAGAACAAATTTGATCTATTCAAAGGAGATAATAACTTTTGATCAACAAGTTTGGCAAGGAAATGACATTAAAAATCACTATTTTTATTAAGTTTCTTCCTTCAAACTCCACCAGATTCCTACCCTGAAACTAAAGAGGGTTATTTAAACATCATTTGACTAGTTACAACTGATCCAAACAATTCCCAAGTTGGTTGATCAGTTGATCTTCTTAATTATCAACATTTTTGCAAATGTTTCAAAAGTTGTCAAGCAACTTTTGCAACATTATTGCAATTTTTTTACATCTTGACATTTTGACTATTAATTGGACCCTATTACATCTTAAATGCACCAAATAAATGACTAAATAGTTAGTCACTAATTTTTAGTCACCCAAACAAAAATGAATAAATAAATTATCATTACTCCTTTATAATTATAACATTTGATAATATAATCATAGACAAATATAGATAGATGAATTTATCTTAATTTTCACAACCTATATTAAAATGACAATCTAGATAGATGCTACCAAGGGTTTTACATCCCATGAACCATGAAAAAGATAAAACTCCACTAGGGGCATTGACCCCAAATCCCCACTGATTGCCAAAAACTCCCATGGTCTTAGTTTGCAAAGTGTGATTCAAAGTTCACCATTATCACAAGTTTGGAAAGTCTTCCCCAAGTTACTTGATGTTTACTTGTCATCTAGAAGATTCTTTTTTTTTTGGAGGATGATGTAGTTATTGGACAATATTATGTTCTGATAATATGGGTTATCTAATTATGTATTAATTGTTTTTCAACGTCAGATAGTTATAAGCATTGGTTGGCCGATGACCGGTTCCTCTTATTAGGTCCTTCAAATAAGTTGATCAAGAAAAGCAATATGGTCTAGTCATGTTGACTCTAATCCCACTACTTCATAACAGGGTATTTTAAGACATTATTTTAAGTTAAAATTAAATCTTAATCTTAAATATTTAAATTATCATTTTGATTATTATAAATAAAAATAAACACTATTATTATAGTCTAAAATTAAAACTTAACACCATAAATAAAAACTATTATAATTGATTATTATTATTTTAAATAAAAACTATTATAATTGATATTTATTATTATAAATAAAAATAAAAACTATTATTATTTTCATTTTAGAAAAGAGGGAAGACATAACACATTTTCATTTTGGTGGTAAGAGGGAAGAGAGCACAATGTTTTCATTTGCGCAGCAAGAGACAAGGCAGGGCGAGAGGAAAATGGGATTATCTTGATCTTCAATGCTTGATCTTCTCACTCCATCAACAAAGGGGATTCAACCATTTTTCCCTCCTCCAATCTCTCTAAGGACAACACTCAAAAAGTGGTAAGATAGTAGGGTTCATTTTTCCTTTTGCATTGATTTTCCTGTTTATTTGATTATGATATAGGCCCATTGAACTAGTGACTAGCATAAATAGATTCTTGGGCCTCTCAATACATCAAGTTTTCTTAGTTGAGCTAAGGCCAAGATCAATTTGAATGGGAATATATCCAAGTATATTTTTAATTTCTCTTATCTTTCATCAATCTCCTTACTATTTGAACCTTTCCACACATGTCTACTTGTGCATACATTTTTTTGGATCTCTTACAATACCAAACCTCTTCACTTAAACAAGTGTATTTGAAAGGTATGTGAGTATGCTTTAGAATGTCCCAGGAACTTAAATTTTCCCATGGTTACAAATAAAGATATTTACAAACCCTCATCATCAACTCAGTATTTGAGGGTTTCTTGCTAGTTTTTAGTAAAATCCATTATTCATGCAGTATATTTCACAGCTAAGGCTAAAAATTGATACCTTGAAAAGTAAATTCATTTCCTTCAACAATAAAATATATCTTAACCGTCATTGATTCCATTTGTCTATAGAAAAATGCTTAAAAAATAATAGGCACTTGTGATATTAGAGAATATAGTCAAGAAGAATGAACAAAATCTATACCTTTACTTACTAAACCTCAACACCGATTATATTACAATGGATAATGACTTATCTCCTCACTCTTCTTGACAAAAATATAAAGATTCATAACAAAATACTTCATACCATTAACCTAATTGTCATCAGGACTGCAGTCATGGTATGTTGAAAGTCCGAGGATTTATTAAAAAACTTTACAAATACCTTCAAACTTCCTAACTATCTCATATTCAACCATTTGATGTCTTTTTATATCTTTATTGGAAACACAAAATGTTCCCCATGAATCCTGACCTTTCAACTTCCATACTTGACAACTTTGGTGCAACTTTGCAAAATGCAATTTTGCAAATGTTGCACTTTTGCAACATTTTTTTGCATTTTACAACTTTTGACTTGAAACTTTACCATAACCTTCGTAACATATCTAAATGGATAAAATAACATCAATAACATCATTTTTAGCCTTTCTTGGTCACTTTTACATCAATTTGACCACCAGGACCTAATCAGGACCTACAAGAGCAACCTTGACATTTTGTGTCAATTTAATTACAACATTTGACATAATGACATAATATGACTTCAAATGCCATTAAAATATGAGATTACAACTTATTGGCCCCTTTGATGAACTTGGTATTGTTAGGTTCTCCTACACCACTTGTGTACCTAGCATATACTAACCCATCAAAGAAAGATTAAAACAAAAGAGAGCATAAAAGGGATAGTTAAACATGACCATTTCAAGATAGCCAACTATGTGATCAGACGTATGTTACCAACATGATACAATCAGGCATTAGGAGTTCATTGGAATCATTACCTAAAGCATGAGAAATATATATTGAATCCCTAACAACATAGCTATGATACTTTCACCCTTAGATGTTATTCACAAGAAGGAAATTCTTAACAAAAAGATGGATTGTTGTCCCAGTCATTAAACTTGGCACATATGACTATATATTGCATAATTAGGCACCACAACTAGATAGAATCACTAATCCAAGATGAAATCCATATGCCCTTCCCCTATGACAACATCATACCCTTTGACAACTCAACAAAAAACTTATGACTAAATCACCTTACTCCTAATTGCATACTTTGATCAGAGTCATCTTTACCTTATGACTAATTGCATATACGCACGTCATGGGATTTTGTAAAGGTTTCCTACATGGTTCATGTCAAGTTAGAGTTGTTGACATGATGATTTCATCAAGTTATGGTGTTATAGATGAAGACTGGTTATTTTTCTAATTGCCAGTATTACAGTGTCATAGAGTTGCAGAGAATGGTTATGCACATGTTCTCAAGGTGATATTTTTGGTTGTGCAATTGGGAATATGTTAAGGACATGGAAATGTTTCTACCATTCACAAGGTTTATGATTATGATGGTCAGAAAATTATTTACAAGTATTTCAGTTGAGGATAACAGTGTTCTTGAAGTTTATCATAAGGAACTGACAAATATGATGAGTGTGACAAATTTGATTATTTATTTGAGCTTCATGATGCCTTAAAATGATCTAGGATTGTGTTCTTGATGATTTGGTAGCTTAAATTGATCAAGGTGACCGAGTTCAATAGATTCAATTTATGTTTTTGAATTCTTGTCGACATGTCAAGAAAAGTTAATCAAATAGTTTATATGATATCGGTAAAATGTTTTAGGCTTATGGTGATGATCTTGAGGTCTTATTGATAAATATAAGGGATAATTTGGAAGCACAAAATTATCCTAATGGTTTATTTTGGCACTAAGAGTTGAATGTTTGAGGATTAGTTGTTTTTGCCCAGTTCTTGTAAAATATGGTGAATTAGGGTTTGATTTGAGTTGTCGAGTGTATGTGCTAGTTTTTAGAGGATTATAGATGCAAGATGTTTCTAGTGAAGCACTTTTATAGATCTAATAAGGGTTGAGTTTCTCATATGAATATGGTAGAGAGAATTGCAAAAAAGAGATATGATTGTACTAAAAATGAACTTACCAAGGCATAGGAAGATGCTATCATACAATTCATGAATTCTTAGAACAGTGTCTGAATTGTAATTGTAAGTCAATGAGACTTTCTCGGGGTGGGTTCCCAAGGAAAATTGAGTAGTGAAATCTAGGTAATGTTCCTAGATGTATGTGCACTCTCTATATTGAAATAAGTCTATACTTCTAACAAGGTATTTCTTTTATTGTGGGTTTCAACCCCATTATAGTTTTCACCCTGATTGGGTTTCCATGATAAAAATCTATGTGTTATGTTGTCCTGATGCTTTCTAATTTATGTTTACATACTTTACATTCTAAAAATTAGTAATAAGAGTTTAATTAATTAGGGTTCCATATCTTCAGGGTTTAAGTGGTTTTGGAAGCAACTAATTCACCCCCCCTCTTAGTTGCTTACTTCCTATTTCCTACATGATGTGTTGTTTCGTAAAGCATATATTCTACAAAGAGTGTAGACATGAATTACTACAAGAGAATGTACAACAAATGTGGACTTGTCAAAAGTTGTGTAAAAATGTCAATATCAAGATGAAAAATATCAAAATGTGATTATTAGAACACAAGGGAACCTACATCATGGGCTTGTGCACTTACACCACAAGTAAAATCATATTCCATAAAGGAGGATGTTTGCACCACTATAATTTTGTTCAACACATGGGTGGAATCCGCCACACTAGGTCAATTCATAGTATATGGGTGCATGCACAATGAGATAGTGTAGGAAAATTTAGTCAAAATATAGGTGTGGTGAGGAATAACTTGGATGTGCTCAAACATAGAGAAAACACATTATTACTAAAGGTCCATATAAATAGAAAATTATTGTGAACATATACAAAAGTAACTCAAAAAACCTTAAATAAAAATGAAATTAGATTAGAATATAGTCCCACTAGACTTGCTAAAATTTATACACCAAAAAAATAAAACTAAACAATATAAAATAATGCATACAAATATTCTTATTCTACACCTAAATATTGTTAGCATGAATGTTGAATATGTCCTATGGGGGAGTATTCTATCATTTATGGAGCAGTTGCATGTTGCATTCATGACTATGTTTGTCATTGATGTCAACATATTGCTTTTATTGAAGATTAGCAGAGTAGCAGACAGAGTTTAATTTAGCGCACATGGTGTATTGCAGATGAGGTTATGCGGATTTAAATACATGTTTTTTATGGTGTCCTAATATCATCGTTAAGAGCACATACAAAATTTCATGTATTTGTGTCGGTTATGAGTAATATAGTGGAAACTGTATTCTGACAGTGTTCCTAAGAAGCGGTTCGTGATAATTGGATTATATCTCCTAACAAGGATAGAATCTGGTCAAGAAAAGTTATACAAAGGTTGAAGACATTACGGAGGTGACTTGGATGAGTCAGCATAGTCATAGATTGCATGTGTGATGATTTATTAAGTTTGTGAGTCGACAATTTTATGTGATTATGGAAATATTATGTAACGTGTAATGATTTATATTTTTTAATTGGTTAAGCTTAATTGGCTGACTCAATTATGAAATATTGTGCATGGTATAAAGGAAGGATTATTTTCCTTGATTGATGTAAAAATGTGAAAAAATGTGAATCAGTGATTGATGTATGATGCGAAGTGAGAAGATCTAGTGAAGCATTTGGTGCGGTTTTGGTACAGTCAGAGAGGAGAAGTAAAGTTGATGAGATCAATAATTCTTGGTATTATTCTATTTGGATAATATAGAGATTAGTTGGATAGTGTGTTCAATGATCTTTCCCTTGAATTCATTTGGACGGTGGGTCCTTTTGTCTTTCTTAACTCCTAACAGGGTTAGAATCTCCTCACAGGGATTCAAAGTCTCCTAATAGGGACTAATATGTACTGAATGCATTTCATAAGACTCCTAACAGAGTCTACCCTCTCACAATGAATTTTCATATTAGTACATCTTTTGTGGGTACCACCCCCACTGGAGTTTACTCTCTAATCAAGAGGTTCCCTAGTTAACAAATCTAGTGTCATTGTGTATGATTATCTTTCTATGGTTTTTGTTTATATTGATTACATATTTTAGATATAATAAGGTTAATAAAAGTTATTTTTATTAGATAACTAATTCACCCCCCACCCCTCTAAGTTATCTTGGTGGACTGTACTTTCTAACAATTGGTATCAGAGTGGCAAGACCTTGAAGAAAAAGTTTAAAAACTTAAGGAGATCCATGGCAAGTCACTTCAGCAAAGAAAGTCCTAAGTTTGATGGAGTTAACTATGACAGCTAGAAAGAAAAGATGAAGACACATTTTCTATGTATAGGACCAGGATATTGGTTGATCACAAAGAATGAGAAATGCATCATTAAAGAAGAAAATATTGAGGATTGCAATAAGAAAGAAAGAGATCTAGTCATGTGCAACATACTTGCCAGAGAAGCATTTTTATTAGCCCTTCCTGAGAATAAATACATTTAGGTAAAAAATCTAAAGACATCTCATGAAATTTGGTTAGCTTTGGAATCTACTTTTGAAGGTGATAAACATGCTAAGAGAATCAGATTACAAAATTGGATATGTTTATTTTAAGAGGCTAAGATGATGGAAGATGAATCTGTTAGAAGCTATATTGGTAGAATATCATAAATTGTTACAGGTATCAAAGCTTGTGAAGGAAATAAGAATGAAGATGAAATCATATGGAATATATTGAAGACTCTAACCCTGGTATTTAAGAAGACAATACAAATGATTGAACAAGTCATACCTTGTAATAAAAAATTCACTAGAGAGACTCTTCTTGGAAGATTGGAAGAAGCGGAGATAAGATTGAGACAATCTGGAGATTTGCCCAAAATTGAAAATGCATTCAACGCAGTTAGTGTTCACCCTACTTTGTCAAGAAGTGAAAGTATCAGTGGAGATTATGCTAGTAGCAATAGATCTAAGACTGAAGAAGATAGAAATATTAGAGAAGGAATTGCCTTGCTTGTGAAAAGAGAACTAGAAGGTAAGAAAATCTTTAAATGTTGGACATGTCGAGAATATGGTCATTTTGCATTTAAATGTCCTAAGAGAGTGAATAAATATAAAAAGAAGTTTAAGCCTGGAAGACCTAAAGAGTGTTATTATGCTAATGATGAATAATTTGAAGCTACTATTGAGAAATTATTAAGTGAAAGTGATAATGAAAGTGATGATATAGGATTTGTTGCAATAAAAGAAGAAAACTCTGAAATGGAAGTCAAAGAAGAAAAAGCTTTAGTATCACAGGTTGAAAAGAAAAATGATTGGATCATAGATAGTGGTTGTTCACATCATATGACTAGAGATATGAATAAGTTTATCAAGTTTAACAATTATGGTGGAGGAATTGTTAGAGTTGGAAACAATACACCTTACTGAATAAAAGGAATGGGATCTATTACTCTTGATGGAAAGACTAACACTAATGATGTTTACTTTGTGGATGGATTGAAACATAATATTTTAAGTGTTGAACAACTAGTTGACAAGGGATATTAAGTTTGGTTTATTGAAAAGACTTGTGTAATCAAGGACAAGAATGGTAAGATGATTGGAACCAAGAACCAGAGGTAATGTATTTCAGTTGAATCCTACTGAGATGACATGTTTGATTGCTAAAGTTGATGACAGTTGATTATGGTACAAAAGGTTTTGTCACATAAACTTTGATAACATTGTGAAAGAAAGTACCACATTTGGAGTAAGAGATTTTCCTAAAATTGTGAAACTCACTAACATGGTATGTAAGGAATGTGTTATGAAAAAAAATAGAAAAGAAGTTCTTTTCCCAGCAAGAAGTTCACCACATCAACAAAATTGGAGATTGTTCATACAGATATGAGTGGTCCTACAAGAACAAGAGGATTCTATGGTGAAAGGTATTTTATGATTCTTGTTGATGATTTTACTAGGATGATGTGGGCAGCATTTCTTAAAGAAAAATTGAAAGCATTTGATAAGTTTAGATTGCTTAAGAACAAAGTTGAGAATGAATCGGGAATGAAGATTAAATGTTTAAGATTTGATAGAGGTGGATAATTTACTTCAAAAGAATTTAATACTTTTTGTCAAGTGAATGGCATTAAGAGACAACTTTCTGTCCCTAAAACACCTGAGAAAAATGGTTTTGTTGAAAGAAGAAACAGATCAGTAACTGAGGTAGAAAGAGCTATGTTGTTTGAAAATGATGTAGCAAAGACATTTTGAAGAGAAGTAATAAACACAATAGTGTATACAATGAATAGAGTACAGATTAGAGAAAATACAGATAAGACCCCTTATGAATTATGGTTTGGACATGCACCATCAGTGAAATATTTTAGAATCTTTAGAAGTAAGTACTACATAAAGAGAGACAATGATATTGGTAAGTTTGACCCAAGAAGTGATGAAGGTATGTTCCTTGGTTATTCATTGAAAAGAAAAGCTTATATATGTTTTAACAAGAGAACTAAGACTATTGTTGAGAGTGCAAATGTTAAAGTGGATGAGAAATTCAAAATTCAGGAAAGAGTACTTGATTATGATTCAAATGAAGAAGCCTATCCTAAAACTAATCAAGAAAATGTTGAATAATTTTACGAAACTAACAATGATTTGCAGAATGAGATTCATGATGAAGAACAAAGAGAAGAACCAAGATCTGAACCTAGGATTGAAGCAATAATTGAGATAATAACACCTAATAAGAATTTGATAAGGAATCATCCCATTGATCAGATTAAGGAAGCAAAGAAAGAGGAGTTATGACAAGAAATAAGGTACAAGAAGAATTATGTTTGATTTCTCAAATTGAACCGAAGACTATTGATGAAGCCTGTAAAGATAATAATTGGATTCAAACTGCAATGAAGGAAGAATTAGATCATATTGAAAATAATAATACTTGGGAATTGGTTCCTAGACCTAAGGACAAAAATGTTATAGGAACTAAATGGGTTTTTAGAAACAAGATGAATGAACAAGGTGAATTTGTAAGAAACAAAGAAAGATTAGTGTGTAAAGGATACTCACAACAAGAAGGTGTTGATTATGAAGAAACATTTACATCTATTACAAGAAATAAATCATTGAGAATGTTTTTGGCCTATGTAGCATTTAAGAAATTCAAAGTGTATCAGATGGATGTGAATTCATCATTTCTAAATGGCGAATTAGAAGAAGTCTACATTGAGAAACCAAACGGTTTTCCTTTGACTCAAGAATGAGACATTGTATGTAAATTGAAAAAATCCTTATATAGACTAAAGCAAGCACCTAGAACCTGATATGCTAGATTGGATAAATATTTGGCAAAATTGGGATTTTCTAAAGGCATTGCAAACAGTAATTTGTATCTAAAATAAATAGAGAATGGTCTATTAATTGTAGTTATTTTTGTTGATGATATAATCTTTGGAGGTGAAGATGAAGCGAGTGATAAATTTGCTGATGAAATGAAGACAGAATTTGAGATGAGCATGATTGGAAAAATGAAATTTTTCTTAGGTTTACAGATTGTGCAGAACAGTGATGGTATTTTCTTATCTCATACTAAGTATCTGAAAGACCTATTGCAGAGATTTGGTTTGGAGAGTTATAAGTATGTTGGTACACCTGTGGTAATTGGCCATAAGTTGTCTAGCACAGATGAGACTCCTATAGTTGAACAAAGGAAGTACATATCTATGATTGGAGGTTTACAATATCTAACTCACACAAGATCAAATATAGCACATGCAATTTGTATTGTTGCGAGATTTCAAGATGATCCCAAGGAATCACATTATGCAACAATGAAGAGAATATTCATATATTTGAAAGGTACAACTGCTTATGGATTGTGGTATGATAAATCAAATGATTTTATCCTATGTGCATATACAGATGCAGATTGGAGAGGTAGTGTGGATGAAAAAAAGAGTACAAGTGGTGGAGCATTTTCTTGGAGGAAGGTTGGTTTCTTGGCTAAGCAAGAAAAAAAATTGTATTTCATAGAGCACAGTAGAAGTAGAATATGTGCCAATGACAAATAATTATAATCATATAATATGGATGAAACAAATGTTGAAGGATATTGGAATCAAGTTCAATGAGCCTTTTATCATACACTGTGATAACACAAGTACAGTAAGTATGTCTAAGAATCATGTATTACATTCTAAAACAAAACACATAGAGATCATGTTGTAAGAGAGAAAGTTGGAGAGAAAGAAGTTAGACTTGAGTATATCAGTACAAAAGAGAAAATTGAAGATATATTTACAAAGCCTTTACCTAAAGATACATTTGAGTATTTGAGAGGTATTCTTGGGGTTATGTCCTAGCCTACTTTTGAGTAGTGATGCAAAAAGTTGCATCAATCCAGTGGTATAAAGCACTAGCTTTATGGACTGTATGTTGATGTTTACTCTATGTGGGAGCATCCGTGTTTTTGAGCTGAGTCATAAAGGACTCTTGGTAAAAAGGTATCTTCAAACAGTGTCTTTGGACATTCAAGCTTGTATTGGATTGACATAGTGATGCTTACTTTGTCATTGATGTCAATGGAGGAGAAGGATACATGAAAAAAAATTAATGATTGATGAAGAGGATTTGAAAAGCTAAAGGGCAGTAGGATTTGGGGAGAAGGATACAGAAGAACATTTGATGATTGATGAAGAGGATTTGAAAAGTTAAAGTAGAGCAGTAGTATTGCATTTTGGCATTCATAGAACTTGGATGTTTTTCATCTATGTTGCCATGAATGAAAATGGGGCAGATTGTTAGTATGAATGTTGAATATGTCCTATGGGGGGGTATTCTAGCATTTCTGGAGCCATTGCATGTTTCATTCATGACTATGTTTGTCATTGATGTCAACATATTGATTTTACTGAAGATTAGCAGAGTAGCAGACAAAGTTTGATTTAGCGCACATGGTGTATTACAGATGAGGTTATGCGGAGTTAATTACATGTTTTGTATGGTGTCCTGATATCATGGTTAAGAGAACATACAAAATTTCAAGTATTTGTGTCAGTTATGAGTAATCTAGTGGAAACTGTATTCTAATAGTGTTCCTAAGAAGCGGTTTGTGATAATCGGATTATATCTCCTAACAAGGATAGAATCTGGTCAAGAGAATTTATACAAAGGTTGAAGACATTGCAAAGGTGACCTGGATGAGTCAACATAGTTAGAGGTTGCACATGTGATGATTTATTAAGTTTGTGAGCCGACAGTTTTATGTGATTATGGAAATATTATGTAACGTGTAATGATTTATATTTTGTAATTGGTTAAGCTTAATTGGATGACTCAATTATGAAATGTTGTGCATAGTATAAAGGAAGGATTGTTTTCCTTGATTGTGTATGTAGAGATATGATGCAAAAGGTGAAATAATGTGAATCAGTGATTGATGCATGATGCAAAGTGAACAAATCTGGTAGTGAGATCTGGTGAAGAATTTGGTGCGGTTTTGGCATAATTGGAGAGGAGAAGTAAAGTTGTTGAGATTAGTAATTCTTGGTATTATTATGTTCGAATAATACAGAGATCAGTTGGACAGTGTGTTCAGTGATCTTTCCCTTTAATTTGTTTGGACAGTGGGTCCTGTGTACTCTAAATAGTGCACTTCTATGAATCATTACATTCAAGAACACTCAAGAATGAGGTCTCAAAAATCGATCCATAGCTCCCTAGGCATAGAGTGCAAGGGTTTTAAGAATGCTCTCAGCTAGAGCTATTTAGCCTATAACCTTGCTAGTAAACCATGCAATGGGAGATTCAATGAAGACAAGGGCAAGAATGCCAATATCCTCAAGAATCAAGAATGAAAATGCAATGCAATGCTATGCTAGAAATGGAAATGCAAGCTAAGCTATGGAAATGAAAGATGCAAGTATTACAAAGCCTCCTAGTTAAGCTAGATGAATTAATCTAAAGCATAAAGGAAACTAAGCTAAGTATGAAGCTATGAATGCCATGAAAATGCAAGAAATGAAACTATGATAACATGTAGATGCAAAAAGCTAAGAATGCTCCAAATCTCCAAAAGCTCCAAAGTGACCTAGAAAACCTGCAGCATAACATTAGCATAGAAGAGATAGATCTAGAATGAAGAAGAGAGCTCTCCTTTTATAAGAAATGAGAAGGAATGAACCATGGAGATTAAGAGGAAAAATATTTAATCAACGGTGGGGCTTGAAAGAGGAGCAATCCATGTGCACAAGTATCCTCCAATGAGAAAATAGGAGTTGACTTTTGTGTCCATATGAGACAAAAAGTGTTTTTCTCTTTCTTATAAAATAAGAATAATGCTTTATTTATGCAACTTAGGATAAGAGGAAAAGTGGGGGCTTTAATTTATTTAAAAGGGGAGGAAATATTTCTTTTAAATAAATAAAAACTTAGGATAAAATGGCTAGCCCATAGAAAATAATCGAATAAATGACAGAACTAGGATTTGATCAAGAATAAGCAATTTATGATTTAGCAAAAGGGGCTAATAGTCTAGATGAACATTTTTAGGTGATTACATTTGCCCCTCTTTGACTAATGTGTGATCGATCTGGGAACACATTATGTCAAAGAATAGATCAGCCAAGAAGGCAAGAGATAGCCAAGAAGGCAAGCAGATAGCGATCTGACTCCAAAGAATGAAGTGCAGAGAGATAACAAATCCTGCATGGTCAGCCTGGTAGCGACAGTACTGAACACTTAGGAAAGAGATAGCCAATAAGATATGATGTGTCTGCCCCCTCGGGATCGAAAGTGAAATCCAGGTAGAGGGAAAGTAGAAGCAAGAGAGACATGATCAAATCACTAGAAATCATAATCGAAGAAAGAGAACAGAATAACCATCAAGTAGTGAAGATATGCCCCACACATGGGACACGGGGCATGAACCTATCGGTCCCTCAACCCGTAAACACCACAGAGAGGGGATTTGAACTTGGGATTTGAAAGTGAATGAAAAACTAGAAGTTTGAAAGAGATGGGAATGAAGAGGTGAAGAATGCCCCAGCAAATATCGAAGGATCAGGCCTCAAAAGGTCAGCCAACTGCACGAAAGAAGAAGAAAGGTGAACGCGGATTTCGGTTTCGATCCCGAAATGAAGAGAAAATGATGGGATATGAAAGACAAGAAGTGAAAGACATGATCAAGAAGAAGCAAAAGAGGAGCGCAGTTGATTAACAAGTCCATGTAAGATGAATAGGAGAGCTCTCTCCATATGCAGGATGCAAAACTAAACTAACATGAACCTAAGAATGCAAGCTACATGAAAAGTGGTTTACTTGCAAGGTCACAATGCTAATAGACATCTAATATTCATCATCGAGCATTATTGGTAGTGTCGCAAGATCATACAATACACACTAGCATAACTATGTGGATCTGAATATGATCTATATCAGATAGAAATGTGGAAATCCCACCTAGGCATCAAAGACATGCAGGTCAAGATGACTAGTGTAATGAGATTACCTAAGTTTGATATAGCAAGATTATGCTCGCATCGAGACACAAGAAAGTCAAGATGACTATAAGCATGCACTTGCGAAATAGTCAAGGATAATACCTTGTAAATCCCAATGTCAAGTGGAACAAGCATAAATGCTTAATGACAGTCAGAACCAACAAAATATACCCACAAGCAGAAAAAGTAATAAAACATGTTCTCATTCCCTTAGTCTTCTAGCTATCCATCATCAAAAATGATCATAGGGGGAGAACACTCAACAAAGAAATCATCATAGACAACACGCAAAGAAATAAAGCCAAGCAAGTCTCAGCAAGTGTTTAAGGGTGTGTGTGTTGGTCATAGAGTCAAACTTTGAGTATCGCATCTGCCAATGAGAAATATTGTATCATCTAGACTATGGGTAGGATATCTGATAAGTGTTGAGAAACACTCGACATAAGGGGAAGTGTTGAAAAACACAGTTGGGTAGTGTTGAGAAACACTGGTTGAATCAAGTTGCCCAAGAAACCCGAATGCACAAAGAGACCCAAGATAAGCTAGAACAACATATGCCCCCTAAACTAAGACAAGAGTCAATTCCAGGCTAGGAGAGGCAAAGTGAGAAGTAGAGTGAAAGGAGCACCACACAAGACTGATAGACATAGGTGCAAGGGTCTCAAGTAGTGCATGTTTCCAGGTTTTCACCACTTGATAGATTTATTGCAATTTTTTCAGGACTTTTTTATAATTTTTTTTTGTATTTTTGCTACCAAGGTGTCTATTTCCAGGTTTTCACCAAGGCACTTTTTCAATTTTTTCAATTTTTTTTATTTTTTATTTTTTATTTTTATTTATTTATTTATTTATTTTTGGTGAGACATCAAAGCACCTATTGCTAGGTTTTCACTAGGATGCTCTTTTTTTTGCAGTACTTTTTATGCTTTTTAGGATTTTTTCAACATCATATATGAATTTTTCTGTAATTTTTTTAGGATCAATAAATATGTACAAAAAATGCCCCAGACAAAAATGGGCATCAAGAATCTTCTTCCTCTGATGTAGAGAACTGATAGGCCCCAAGCCCAAATGCTGCAACTGTGACGATAGGAGGTCTCAACCAGTTTGACCAATAATAACCAGCCCTAAGCAATGTCTAAGCTAGTGGAGGATTGTTAGAATGTGATCCGCATATGCCATCATGGATTTCAGCTAGCACTTTTTCTGACTCCTCTATTTCTAGACACTTAAGGAGAGTTCCATCTAGACCCTTCCTATACAAGTCACCAGAGACAAAAGCAAAGTGTAAGGGATGGTGGAAAGAATGGTGTGGTGGATTTTCAGGAGGAATATGAGGTGGAAGACATGAAAAGATGGCAGGATTGTAGGACTTGTAAGTAGGATAGCGTAATTCATCCACCAGGAACTTGAAGTGAGATTTATGATTTTTCATTCGTAAGATGGATGTCGAACTAACCAAGGCATTACCAACTTTGTTCTTATCTCTAGGAATGGGCTGAAGTGTAACAGATATGAGATCATGCTTGAAGTAGTGCACCATTTTTTTGTAGAGAATCAACTTGTCATCTTTTATTTGACAATCATTATTTTTTAGCCGATTTTTATTTTTACTTTTCTTAGGTGCGGATACCGCCACAATGTGGTTTTTTCCATCCGACCATTGCTCTTTTCTTTTGACTTGATGACTGTGATACTTGATTGCTGATTCAATTTTTTTTGTTGCTAGTCTGTTGGTGGAAGAAGTAACAGGTGTTGATGCGAGATGAAATGAAGTGATTGGTTCAATAGCATTTATGTGAGGGGTGTCATCTCTGGTGACAAGAGAAGTTGAGCCTATAGGGTAAGCTCCAAAAGTAGCTAGATCTAGATTCATCAGAGAAGGACCAACATAGTCAACTAAGGCAATACGGGGAACCAACCCATCAGACCCTTCGTGAGACTCATCAACTACATCAGGATGGTCACTATAAGTATGAACCATATCAACATCCATATGTATCATGGAAGAATCTTCTGGAAGAGTCTTAAGATGCCGAGAAGTAGAGATACTCATGTCATTATGTGATAGATCACCTCTTTGTAGCAGCCGTGTAATGTTGCGACGTTGTCTATCATAGTGCAATGATTCTTTAGGCACATAAGTTCTAGACATAGAGGCCTCAGCCATATCATCAGTAGATATACATTCTTCTCCCCAAAGAAGTGAAGTAGAAGGAAGATCATCTCCCATTTGAGCCATAGTGTGTAGTGGTGACTCATCTATATCTGTGTCTGAATTACTGAGCATGGGAGTATTTATGGAATGATCAAGGAGGGCATTTTCCATACTACCCTCATCTTCTCTATAGATCCACTCTTGGATAACTTGTTCCTTCTCTTTCTGCTTCTAAAGGTACGGATGAAGGAACAAAAGTATCAAAGATCACCATAGCAAAAGTGGAAGGCTTCATTTGATCAGAAGGTTTCCCATATGACCTAGGAGAAACAAGTATAGAAGCAAAGGAATCCAGCGTATATTCACCCATACCAAGGCTCATCATCTTAAGTGTTTTCTCAATAGCAACTAGAGACGTACTAGAATCAACATGAGGTTCGTTGTGAGGAATGAATTTTTCAGTAGCAGCAAGAGCATTGATAGCAATAGTATGGTCTCCAAGAATCACAACTTCAGTGCCATTGTATGAAAATTTAATGCACTGATGATAGGTGGAAGGAATAGCCTACATGTCATGGATCCAAGGATGACCCAAAAGAATGTTATATGCGAATGGGATGTCCAATACTTGGAAGTTAATATCTTTCATGACAGGGCCCACTCAGACAGGCAACGTGACAAGACCTTTGGAAGATCTTTCCACTTCATCGTAAGCTTTTATAGTAATCTTCTTCTTAGAATCCACAACAAATTCTGACAAACCAAACTGCTGTATGACATTGAAAGAAACAATATTTAACCCTGCACCATTGTCTATCAGGACTCAGCAGACGCAGGTGTGGTAGACTAGAACTTTGATGTGTAAAGCTAAATTATGTGGGTGAGTAATAGATATGTCATCTGTGGCAGAAAAGGAGAGAGTTAGCGGAGATGAAATATGGTTGACCATAGCCTGAAGTTGATTTGGATCAATGTCATTGGGAACACGTGTTGTATGTAGAGCCTCATCAAGAATCTCTCTATGTGAATGGGATAACTGAAGCAACTCAAGGATAGATATCTGTGCTGGTGTCTTTTGTAAATGTTGGACAAGATCATAGCTAGGGGTGGCTGAAGGAGCCACTTGTTTGGAAGGCAAAGCTTGCTTGGGATCTTGCACAGTTTTAAGGACAATCTTGGCTTGCCCCCTAGTAATAGCATTCAGTGTCTCACTTCGGGAAGACAAACTACCACGTGTTTGCAAGACCAACTTTGGCTTACCATGATTGGCTTTATTATCATCTTGAGACCTCATCATTAGAACACTCTCAATGGGCTCTACCATGTTGATCATAGGTGTATCAGAAGTATATGTATAGTTGATCTTAGCATCATGATTCTTCTTATGTGCTTAAGAGGTTTCCCCCTTATCATGCTTAGGTAGAGGATCTTTGAAAGCTATATGATCAGAATTTTTAGTTAAGCCATCAGTGGAGATTGTGTTGATATCAATGAGGTCTTGAATATCATCCCTAAGCTTAAAACAATTGTCTGTTGGATGTCCCTTGTTTCTATGATAATGGCAGTAATGATCCTCTCTCCACCAATCAAGCCTATTTATCGGATCCCAATTACCAGGTTTTTAGGAAGCGTAAGATATCCATTGTCAACCAAAGTCTTAAGGATCACATCGTAAGGTTTTGCCAACTTGGTATAGACTCACTTTCGAAATGACTTCTTAGGCTTATCTGCATATTGAGGTTTAGGAGCACTGTGAGCGTTGGCAGCTTCTTGTTGTTTTGCTGCATAGATTGTTGGAAATATGGATGTAGTAACCGAGAGGGGGGGTGAATCAGTTAACCACAAAATATTACCAGTGATCCCTTAGATGTCTTATTTAATTATTTACTGCTGCCATACAGAGAAATGCTGAAACTCGGTAATTGCAGAGAGTGTTAATTATAATTGTTCTTAAGTGTTCATTAGTGAAACATGCATGAATAAAGAAAATATCATGAACACAAGAGACACCAAATTTAACGTGGAAACCCAATATGGGAAAAACCACCAATGTAACTAGTTACTAATTTTCACTCTTCTAAAGTGATGCCCTGTTAGGAGCCAACCCGGTAAAAGGTTACAAAACACACTGTTAAGTGTGACCTTGTTAGAGGATTTAATCACCCTGCTAGGAGTGGCCTTGTAAGAGGTCTTGAAACAATTCAATAGAACTATCACCTTGTTAGAGGATTTACAAAATTATTGTTAAACCAACTCGGTTAGGAGATTTTAAAATCACTACTATAATGGTACGGAAGTAACAATGAAGTGACCTAAATAGTGATGCAACTGAATTGCTGATTATAGATCTTTGTTCTGCTTCACTAGATCCTTCCTAATCAAATATATCTCTGCTGCTCTTCAAGGATATCTAATCATCCTTCAAAATTCGCTCATACTATTCTTCCTCTTTTTTTTTCACTTGCATTTTCATCCTCATAATTCACAACTTGACCTTCTATATATATACCATTCAAATTGTCAAGTCGGCACTAATAATTATTACAAAACATTACTAATCATTACAACAGTCGGCTGGAATAAACCAACTTTATTTCTCAAATTGACAAAATCCTTTACTGGGCCAACCTTGCTTGGTAAACATTAATCCGAAAAAGATTTCCTTTGGTGACAGAGAGAACTCGGTAAGTACTGCAAATTCTTCAACATCCTTTGGAGACCGAGTGAACTCGTTAGACACTAACTTTCCTTCGATAACCAAGGAAGCTCGGTTAACACTATTTTCTGCCATACTTTTCTTTTGACACCTGAGAGGTCTCGGTAGACACTGGGAACTACTTTGTTGACCGACTGAGCTCGGTAGACACTGGGAACTACTTTGCTGACCGACTGAGCTGACAATTGATATGACATTTGTGTGACATCAAAGACAACACATAATCATTCCAACAATCTCCTTTAGACAATTGTATCCAACATAGATAGCATTGGAGAGATTGAAAGCAGGCTCTTTAACTTTAGGAGCATCAACAACCCCATCAGTAACAACATACTTGTTCTTATTCCAAGGTTTGTTCTTGTCTTTACCATTGCCTTTAGCATCTTTATTAATAACAATATCCCCTTTTCTTATAGCTACATCCTCAATCTGATATGCACTTTCAACCATGTCATGGAAGGAGGAGAACAGTTGCTTCCTTAGATCATAATATAGCTCAGGCACAAGTGTGTTGATGAAAATGTCAATCTTTTCTCTCTCAGGTAGCTAGCGAGGATACCTAGAATACAATGACCTCCAACATTGTAAGTAAGTTGAAAATGGCTCACCTTGATGTTGTCTTAGATTACCGAGATCTATCATGGTGACAGGTTGTTGGGTGTTGTAAGAATAATGCTGGGTAAATCGTTGAGCCAACTCATCAAAATTCTTAAGAGGTGGTGTCAATTTTGCAAACCATTCTAAAGCTTGGCCTCTTAAGCTTCGAGGGAATAATTGTAGAAGAAATGTGTCTTCATGAAGAAAGTGCATACTAAGAGCATAAAAGTGACGCACATGGTCATGGGGATCACCATTTCCATCATACTTGTCATATTTGGGAACCTCAATATCCCTAGGAAATGGGACCATGTATAGACTTTTATCAAAAGGAAGAGCACAAATTGATTCTAAAAAAGAGACCTTTGGAGGCTCTCTTTCTATTGCCATTTGGGTAAGGCGTTGATTTGTCTGATGTAATTCTTCTTAAAGGACTTCCAATTCAGTTGGTACTCTTTGTTGGACAATTTGTCTGACATCATAGCCAAGAGGAAGCTTGTATCCTCTAGAAGTCATATATTGAAAATATTGATCGCCATTACGCTCTAAAAGCTTATGCATCATTCGTTGGGAGACCACATCTTGTTCAAATCTCATAAGATCCTCACTAGAAATCTCATCATCAGCCTCTGCCTCATGTTGAGAGGGAGGAGGTCTAGGAGGTGAAGAAGGCATGCCAAAAGTGGGTCTTGGAGGAGATCTTGGTGGCGTGTTGTTGCCATTGTTGCCATTAAAAAGAGGTCTATGCTCATAGTTACTAGTCTCGAGTTTCTCATAAGACATTCCTCTATAAGCCATGCGCCTAGCAGCATCCATCCTTTGTTGATTGTGTTCTTTGTCTAAGCGTGCTTGGTTATCCTTATGCTCAAAGTGTTCTTGCAAGCGTTGGAATTTTTCTTGTTCAGTCAAAGTGAGTGAGACACTGTCTGTGTTTTTGGGGGTCTTGAATGCGGAAAAGAGGAAACCTCCTTTGTACCACGGGGTAGCCTTAGAATCCTCAGATTGGTTAGAACTAGAACTATTGTTGCTAATGGGCACTCGTGAGTGTCTAGTTGGAGAAGGTAACTGTGTATAATTGAACGGAGGATGACTCTCCTGCTCAAATTGAGACCGAGTTGTAACCGACATGAAAAGAGATGTTGGTTGACTAATAGGATGAGACAAAGTTTCTCAGATTTGAGATAAGCAAAGCTAATAAAGATCACTTGTCAAAGTAGAACAATAGAGAGATGGCTTGTCAAAAGTGCTCAAGTACTTACAACAATCAATTGACTAAAGCCGAGTAGTGAGCAAGAAGCTCAATAAGCAAGTAGCTAGAGAGGTAACCGTGATGCGACAAGTGATCAAGAGTAGCATTCATTAAGCTCAAATCCAATAGTTTTAGCTCATTTGTTTCAGTCTAGAACAAGTTTGAGCATGTAGATAACAGACCAGCTTAAGTAAGAATAGAAAAAGACACTCTACGATAGGTTAAAATGCAAGTTTAGCAGCTCCGGATTGCAACAGCAACAAGACAGCAAAAAGGTTCTGGGTGACACTTTCCAGGTAGACAAGGTGATAGTTTATAGTGAGGTGACACTTCTCCCTAAGCCAAGCGACAATTTCCAATAAGGTTGGATGACACTTTCCAGGCAAGCGGGGTGACAATTGTGCAGGGATGAACTGTCGCGTGATATTTCTCAGAACAGGGTGTGACACTGTTCCAAAGTTGTATGACTCTTTGACCAGTGAACATAAAAAATCTTAGTTTTGAAGCATTTTGATCAAGTTAAAAGGTTGGATAGTGCAATTTCTCAGTTTGACAAGCAGTAACAACAGATAAAAGATAGGTTTGCAAACAATATAGGATCAAACATGTCATAAAACACTTGGAACAAAGGCAGAAGCAACCTTGCCAAGACAAGCACTTATTATATCAAAATAAAAAATCTTATGAATGCTACCATTTTGTTTGAATGTTGAGAACATTTACACTAGTATAGCACAATCGAAGACAATTCAAGCAATTACTACCTAGAAGGTCAAGGCTCATTACTTAACAACTTGGCCCACAACTTGATGCTCCCTTTCCTCACACCAAGTGGTTACCCACAAGAGATATTGGCGTTTTCATGGAAGTGTCAAAAACACAACCAAAGGAACACATATGGTGAGTGTCTTGGGGTGATCTGAGTAAGTCCACTTGGATCAATCCTTGCACCAAGAAGCTAAGCGGCTAAAATAAGGTGGCTTCTAACTAATGGTTCATAGTAAGGGCTTCCGTTCATAACACCCCTCTTGCTCCTCATAAAGGACTAGGACCTTGTGGCCTCAAAAGTACCTTAAGCATTCTTGCTCAATATTTTCCCCATGGTCGCAATCCCATGAGCTACTCACATCAAGCGAAGATAAGTGTTATGTCTACCAAAGTTTTGTGTCCTTGATAGCCTTGAAATTATAGTGGGTTGGAATAGCTCAGTATTAGCTTGTCCCCACTTGGGTCATTCCTCTTGATTGCTCAAGAGTAGGCCCGCTAAAGGATTCTAAATCTAAACAAAAAGTGGATCAATTCTTGAGGTTCAAGGTTTTGGTTCACCACAAGGGTGAAGAGCATACTCCCCTATCTCAAAAACTTCACCCAAACACACCAAGAAAAGATTTAGTTACCCCCTTGCTTTCAAAATCCCAAGATGGGTCAAGATTTCTATTTCACCACAAGGGTGAAGAGCATACTCTCCTACCACCTCAAAATTCCTACAACAAGGTATTAAGCCCCTATGAAATGAAACAACTAGTATATGTTGCACTCAATAAATAAAGCAATTAAACAAGCACTTGATTTGGTTTTTATGCTTAGGGAAGCCCTGTAAAAACTATTAGTAGCCCTCTTTGACATGCATTCTTTTGGCAAATTCCAAACAATGAGAGCACCTACAAGCACAACTTGTTAGCTCCACAATGGTCAGCACATCAAAAATCAGATAATCTACAAGTAAAATAGCTAATCAAATGGTAAAATCTAAGAATGAAACTAGCATGGTTGGATTAGGCTCCGAAAGGCCTTTCCAATGATATATCACACTTAAACTTTTGATACCATTTGTAAAAAAAATTTTAAAAAATGGGTGCCTATTTTGCACGGATTTGAAAATGCTAAAATTCTCAAAAATTTTCAAAAAGATAGCAGAGAACCTGAAACTTGCAAGATAACAAAAAAAGCTAAAAATAAGCTCACTGCCAAGTACAGGTGACAACACAATCACCAGAAATGTCGTGCGACACATTTTCGTATATGCGTGCGACACTTTATCTCTAGGCGACAGTTCGCGCTATATGCAGGAGAGAGAACTCCTCAAACAGTGCAACACTTTCTGTCAAAGGGGGTGACACTTTTAACTAGTAAAGTGTCATGCTACTATACAAAGAACTGTTGCATGACACTGGCAAAATTTCGCACGACACTCTGAGACAGAAAAATCAGAGACCGAAAATAAAGCCAAAAATTGATGAAAATTTTGACGGAAAATGCAGAATTAAAGGACAAAGCTAATCTACTCTGCCCCAAGGTGGGCGCCAAAAATGTGTACTCTAAATAGTGCACTTCTATGAATCATTACATTCAAGAACACTCAAGAATGAGGTCTCAAAAATCGATCCATAGCTCCCTAGGCATAGAGTGCAAGGGTTTTAAGAATGCTCTCAGCTAGAGCTATTTAGCCTATAACCTTGCTAGTAAACCATGCAATGGGAGATTCAATGAAGACAAGGGCAAGAATGCCAATATCCTCAAGAATCAATAATGAAAATGCAATGCAATGCTATGCTAGAAATGGAAATGCAAGCTAAGCTATGGAAATGAAAGATGCAAGTATTACAAAGCCTCCTAGTTAAGCTAGATGAATTAATCTAAAGCATAAAGGAAACTAAACTAAGTATGAAGCTATGAATGCCATGACAATGCAAGAAATAAAACTATGATAACATGTAGATGCAAAAAGCCAAGAATGCTCCAAATCTCCAAAAGCTCCAAAGTGACCTAGAAAACCTGCAGCATAACATTAGCATAGAAGAGATAGATCTAGAATGAAGAAGAGAGCTCTCCTTTTATAAGAAATGAGAAGGAATGAACCATGGAGATTAAGAGGAAAAATATTTAATCAACGGTGGGGCTTGAAAGAGGAGCAATCCATGTGCACAAGTATCCTCCAATGAGAAAATAGGAGTTGACTTTTGTGTCCATATGAGACAAAAAGTGTTTTTCTCTTTCTTATAAAATAAGAATAATGCTTTATTTGTGCAACTTAGGATAAGAGGAAAAGTGGGAGCTTTTATTTATTTAAAAGGGGAGGAAATATTCCTTTTAAATAAATAAAAACTTAGGATAAAATGGTTAGCCCATAGAAAATAATCAAATAAATGACAGAACTAGGATTTGATCAAGAATAAGCAATTTATGATTTAGCAAAAGAGGCTAATAGTCTAGATGACCATTTTTAGGTGATTACAGGTCCTTTTGTCTTCCTTAACTCCTAATAGGGTTAGAATCTCCTCACAGGGATTCAAAGTCTCCGAACAAAGACTGATATGTACTGAATGTATTTCATAAGAACTTCTAATAGAGTCCATCCTCTCACAAAGAATTTTCAAGAGGTTCCCTAGTTAACAAATCTATTTTGGGTACCATCCCCACCGGGGTTTACTCTCTGATCAAGAGGTTCCCTAGTTAACAAATCTAGTGTAATTGTGTATGATTATCTTTCTATGGTTGTTGTTTATATTGATTACATGTTTCAAATATAATAAGGTTAATACAAGTTATTTTTATCAAATAACCGATTCACCCCCCACCCCCACCCCTCTCAGTTATCTTGGTGGACTGTGCTTTCTAACAAATATACCTCTAGTTGAGCAAAATAACAAAAAATGACAAAAAGGGAACAAACTTCTTGCCAAAGAAATATTGGTGATCAAATAATGTTCTCAACATTGTTGATTGTACTTTATTAGTGCACGAGTGGGGCCAATATTGGAAATAGATGGAGAGAGGATATTTTCTCAAATTTGATGGAGGGTTATGATAAAAATGGGATCTTTTAGATCTTGTACACTTGGAGGCTTGTGTATTTGGGGTCATGTACAATATTGATCTTATATATTTTTTAAAAAGTAGTGAAGGAATGTGCAAATAATTAATAAGTTGAACAAACCTTATTTATTTATTAAACTAATAATGAGAAGATTTTTAGAGGAATTAAATAAATTTATTTATTTATTTTGTGAGAGAATGTTGGTGGGATGATTGATTTAATTAAATAAATGTGACATATTCAAATAGGGTTAGAACATTGGAATAAAAGTTAAATTAGTTAAATTAATAAAATGTAATCTATAGATTGATTTGATATCAGAAGAAAGGTTATATCTAATAACTAAATAATCAAGATTCATTTTTAATTAATGTTAGAAGAATGATCAAATTGATTAAAAAATAAAATTATTTAATTTTTAATCTTAGAAGAATATATCTATGGGATAAAATGTAGTGTGATGATGGTAAAAGTACAAGAATGCATTTTATATGTCTATGTTGATGTGAGATATTTATACTTGGATTGTATTCTTATAGAGATTTTCTTCTTTGGGTCCCATTAGATGAAAATATTATTGATATTCGTGAAACAACTATTCTCTTAGTATGCTTTAATTCCTTTGAAAAACTTTGCTATCTTTAGATTAATTTTAAAATACTAGAATAGTTCTATAATTAAAGAGTGTTGTCTTCAGTCAATTTGATAACCATATAGTTATTTGAGTCAAAAGGGTCCATCTAGAAGAACTTGGCCCTTACAATCTAGCATTTACCTCAAGATGCTTTAAATACCACCAATTCTGAAGTGTCAACAAAGATCAAGGATCACAACAAAATAAGTTACACATGTCCATTGTTAGTAGATTCATTTTGTAGATTACATATCACTTCTGTGTGTTGGATTGATTTCACAATAGACAAGTTTGATCCCACAAAGAATTATATGATTGTTTTATGATGGATCACGTTTTGAGTCTGTTGACCTAGTTTTTATGTAGGTGTATTTATATACAAAATAATTTATCAATTAAAAAATTTAAAACATTAAAATAAGATGATTTGAAAAAATAAATTTTAAAAAAATGTTATTATAAATATTTTATAGTTTTTAAAGGAGGCGAGACAACCACTCAATCGAAGAGAGGTCCTATAAATTATTAGTTATTTATAAATATTATGTTAATTAGATATTTGTCCATTTTTGTGATTATTATACTACATCTTATCTTAATGTGATGGTTGTTTATGTTGTGTTTCAAATAGAATAAAATAATCAATAGGTTAGAGGTAGAGGTGGTGGATTTATATAACTTTATTGGACAATCCTATACATAATTAGATATCTTTAAATTGTTATGAATATTTGATATTTATTCACTTATATTAAATGTACTAAATATTAACATATTGGTTGTTTGTGTTGGGTTTAAACTAGACAAGACACTCAATAGGTCAGAGGGATAGGTGGTGGGTTTATATAGTTGTTTTTTTATCATCTCGTACATAATTAGATATTTGTTCATTTTCATGTTTACTATACTAAATCTTAATATCTTAGTTTTTGTAGTGGATTTGGAATATGAAGGACAATCAGTAAGTCAAAGGAAGTGGTGGTTTTATATGACTATGTGGGATAATCCTATACATAATTAAATATTTTCATATTGTTATGAAAACTAGATATATAAACATTCATTATTTTATTTTTTTAAGCAAAAGGCTATAAGCTTGATATATAATAATATTATAATAAGAGTTTGAAAATACAAAAAAGGCTCTTTTAAGTTAGATATAACTTAGAGCAAAGTTAAAGAAAAATAAGGCATTATATGCCATTGACCTACATTGGACATACTAATATTAATAAAACACTATTAAAATCCTCTGACGAACAAAAAGGAGGAATCTATTATAGAGCCTATCACCTTATTCCTCCATTGCCTTTGGCTATATCTTGTTTTCTCCCTATTGCTCTTGGACTTCCCCAATTTCCTCTGTAGTGGCCTATGCAAAGTAATAGCATTATCCACAATGTCATATGTAGCCTCAAGTCACCCTATTGGGACATTAAGATCTGGAAATGGAGGTTGAGCATGTTGTTGAACCTCTTCTGCAACAAGCTATTTATCTATTATATTATATTTAACTAGATATTTATCTATTATTATGTTTATTGTACTATACAATAAACTCAAAAGAGATGTACTAGATATACTAGATTTATATAACTTTGTCAAATTGTTCTATATTTAATCAGATATTTGTCTATTATTATATTTACTCCAATGAAAATGGATTTTATAAAAAAGATAATGACAATTTGGATGTCACTCTCAATCTATAAACCAAATTTGTGTTTACATTGGTTGGATTGTTGTGGGAATGAAGGCAAACTCAAAGCAATACAAGGTTTCAAAGCGACATAAACTCTCAAACAAATGAATTGTGGCAGGTTAATGGGAATACAAACTTCTGTTAGAGAAAATGGCGATATTGGAATCTTAGTGGGCTCCTTGAATTATTGTATCTTTGTCCTGCTCCTGTTGTAAACGAATCACATTCAAAATCACAGTGCCCCCTTTATTTGAAGCTTGACTCCCTTCACATCATACATTTCTAAAACTATTAGATAATAATTTCACCTCCACTTTAAAATGCTTGTTGTGCTGCAATTATTGGGCTTCTGTTTCTCTTTGATGCCGACTTCTTAAGAGACTGTGTTTTACACGTATTAGATTCATGGATAACAATTCTGTGACCGTTGAAAGAATCCTGATATTTTTGGGTGCCAATAATGCAGATTCCATAATCGATATGCTGACTCAACTACAACATTATGTAATGTTCTTGAAGTGGCTTTCGCTCTCGCTGTGGTCCTCCATTTACTTATAGTCAGCACTTGTTTCATCATGATGATGTAATGTTAGGGTATCTTGGGGTATTTAATGGAACCTCCACTTTGGAGAGTATCTACTAGTATCTTAGATGATAATGTTAAAAAGATTTCAAATATTAAAATAAAAAATTCTTAACATTTTAAGCAAGACTTTTATTGAATAAATATTAATAAAAATTTAATCAAGAATTGAAAATAGCAGGGGCAGATTACAATATAAAAATAATTAGAATATCAGGGGCAGATTACAATATAAAAATATAGAGTTCAAATCATAATATATGAAACTATTCATAAAAATACTTATAGTCAACATTTTCAATCTTATGTTATAGCAAAGTCTTACCAAAACACAAAGCAAAAGACATGGGAAAATCTTGAACATAATTCATAAAACTAAGATGTGTATTGTCAAATACCATGCTAAATTGATAATAACCAAACCTTGCAACTACCATCAACTCAAACTCCATCTTCCAACCCTAGAGAAAAAGGTTTTAACCCTATCTACAATATCCTTACCATCGGTGCAATGGGGTGAATCGGAGGACTGCAAGCATTCAAACACATCCTTTAAAGTATTTCCTTTCTCTTTTTAGCTTATGCATTGAGCTAACATAAAATATGTGAATCTTATAGTTGCTCACAAATGTGACAATGAGTGCTAAATCTAGTAATGTGATAAAATTTTCTTATAATATTTTTGACAATATAAACACCCAGATCTATTGGGGTTGACTCCACAATGTAATAGTAAAAAAATTAGCATTATTAATGGCTACAAAGGTTCAAACCCCATAGAGGATGGAGAGAGTAGGAGGAAGAAGAGAAGGAGGAGGAGGGAGAAGAAAAAGGAGGTGGTGGAGAAGAATGCAAAGCACACAAAGTAGATCTTGGTGGAAGGAGACATCACTTAGTAGGACATGTAAGAGGAGAAAGGAAACCACATGTTAAAGTCTAAAGGAAGACTGTACACAATGCGAGGAATAAGGACCCCCACTTGTGGCCTCCCCTAGAGCAAGGGCCAGGCTAAAACTCCTTGATTTACACCCTTAAAAATAAAACATCAATATCTACATTTCATTCTTCAACCACTAAACCAAAATATCTAAGATTATTCCTCTAAAATAAAATCTACCACTCACATATTATCTACCATTACAACTAAAACTCATAAAATAGCAAAAAAGTTATGTTTAATAGCTTTGCATTTATGCATGATTGGACCTAAAAATATTCTCCATGACTCCTACATAATTGAATCAGTCTTGAGAATGAATGTTAGCCCAAGATCATACTTTGTAACTAAATTAGTGAAGCTAGAAAAAAATTTAAGAACTTGAAAAATATGAAATTATCCTCTCCAAGTTTTATATGGTTAAATTTGTCCCTAAAATTGGTTGAGAAAATTAGTCATTAAGTATGATCAATTATGAGGATGTAGATCTCTCTAAAATGCATTTCAAAAAATCTTTCATCGACTACTTGAATGAAAAACTGTTGTCTCTACTCAACATGCCCCATTTAGCTTTTAGCAAAATTTAGACTTTCATGATTTTTCATAGGTTTAGGTCTTCCATGTGGTATGTTCAATTTTCAAGGTTGACCAAGTTCTAAAAATAGTTGAAGTGCCAAAATTTCATCATAGCTACAAAGATTATTGAAAATTAAGTCAACATCCTTTTGCAATATTTTCAAATTTGTTGAAACAAGGAATATATTTTCTTGTTCCATCCTTTTAACTAGTCCAAAACTAGTATACTGAGTTTTAAGATACAATTGGTTTGCTTGAAGTTTTCCACAAAACCCTCTTATTTGTAGAAAATTGACACCCAATAAAATTGCACAAAAAACTAGTTGAAATATTTGATTCAATCAATATTCTCCACACACTACAATCACCTATAAATTAAATTTATTGGTTCACAAAATTGCAACATTTATCTAAACCCTTGGTAACTATTCAACATTTAGCTTGTTCAATTAAATTTCCAACACATTATACCATATAAACATCATCACTACATCATCTTCTTCATTTGAATGACTAATCATAAATTGAAGTTAATTAGGTGCTTAAGCTATCTTTCCAAGGTCTTTCACTAGTCACACCCTAATTATATCAATGTGATGTCAAAATTCATGTCATTTACCACTTATGAGTAATCCTCTTTCATCTAAACTAGACTTTTATTAGTTGCTTGTTTTAACCAACTCCATAAAACTTCGTTCAATTTATACAATAGTGGAATCATCATTACATCATGTTGGTGTTAACTATTTAACCCATATTTCTAAACTATGATTATATCAAATTGACATCATCATTTTCTTTTGATGACATTAACATAAAAAAAATTCATCTAAGTTGGACCTATAAATAAAAACTAAATGGATGTTGGAAAAATGGTCAACACTCCCCTTAGGATTCATAACATGGCTTTGTTAGGAATCGACAGATATGGAACAATATAAGAATAAACAGTTATATGCAGAAACAAAAGAAGAAAACAATCTGAACACAGATAACACACAGATTTAATGTGGTTCACCCAAACCCTGGGCTACATCCACCTACACAACCGTCCCACCTTTCTTATTATCCAACAAAATAGTACACCAACATTACAATGCATTATGCATCTCAGCTACTTATAACATGAGCAGTCGTCACAATATCAACACCCACTTAATGATCAATCACCACAATATCATCAATCTCCCACTTGGAGACTAATCAAGCTCCACACCAAACAATCTCCCGCTTGGAGATTGAATCTAGACAACAATGCAGTACGTGAAACTCCCACTGGATAAAAGAATTTTTTGTGTATTAACTCCATGATCATCAGTCAAGAATCCCAATAGAAGCTGAGAAAGAAATCAACTTCTCCTTGGGGACTGCCTTCGTGAACATGTCTGTAGGATTGTCACTTGTGTGAATCTTCTCAAGTCGTAACTGGCCATCCTCCAAAACAAACCTTATAAAATGGTACATGAGTTGTATGTTCTTTTTTCTTGAATGAAAAGAAAAATTCTTTGCAAGATGAATGACACTCTCACTATCACTGTACAATGGGCGATCTTCCTTCTTCTGACCCAATTCCTCTAGAAAACATTGTAAATAGATCATCTCCTTGCTAGCTTCTGTAGCAGCTGTTAGAATAACTGAGAGGGGGTGTGAATCAGTTCAATCAGCTATCCCACAGTCCCATACCCAAAGATGTACCTTACAAAACAATTTCAACAAATTATGCAGCTTGGTAACATACAATATCAATCTATCTGTACACTTTACCGATTACCAATAATTATCCAACTGTGATTACCGACTAAATCAACAATGCAATATGTAAAGTATGATAGAAAAATAATCATAACAAATAGCACATAACACAATGATTTAACGTGGAAACCCTGCTAAGGAAAAACCCACTTGGGACCAGTAACCCAAAATAATTCACTCTTCTGAAGTGAGCTCGGTAAAGAGCCAACCCTGTTAAATGTTACAATGCACATTGTTAGGTGTGATTTGGTTAGAGGATTTATCACTAATAGTTAACTTTTGACCAGCATTCACTATGGGGTCAACAAGATAACACTTTACATTCAACGAATGTCATAGGATAGTACAATAAGACTGTTAAATCCACTTGGTTAAGATATTTTTTGAATCAATGGTTAAACTGATACAATATTGATCTGATTCAAATACAAATCAATTGCAAATATTTAGATCTACGCTAAGCTCATAAAATCCTTTGATCATTAATCAATTCATTTCCTCGATATTTCTCAACTTACTTTCACTCGATAAATAGTTCTTTGACACTTGGTAATGTTTGCAGCTCGGTTCTTTCAATAACCAATTTGATCAGGCATGCATGAATAAAGTCTTCATGTGAAATTGATGCAGTCTCCTTTTGTCTGGCATGTTTCAATAATGAAACTCATATCTCTTAAATAGACAAGTAAACTATTTTCATATTAGCCATTAGATTTTGCCTCTTAATCTCCTTCATCCATTTTTCTACTTAAACCTTCCTTGGTAGATGTGTCATTAACACGTTTCAATATCATCCTTTAGATCATCTCTAAAAATTTTCAGCTGTGGATCTCATAACTAACTTCATCCTTAACCTCAAAATTGTAACAATTTCCAGCTCATCAAATTCAGTCGGTTGTTCTTAACATTTAATGTTTTCATCCATACTCAGTTAATATAGAAATGTGTCGGTAATAACTAACTCAGTTATTACTGTTACTCGGTATACACTGCACTAGCTCGGTGTATACTGAAATCTTCAATTACCAACCACATTGACTTGTTCAATTCAAATCTCTTCTTCATAATAGATTAATGTAACATGCTCAAGTCAACAATATAAATCCATAGACTCATCGATAAGTTACCCAATGTTTACCTTATCCTTATTTGTCATATCCATCTTTTCCTTATGTAGATATCTCAGTTCTTCATCTTTGCTTCCTTCAATAGATGTTCAGATGTTTGTGACTAACATGATTAGTATTGTCAAAACTAGTTGACATCAATGACAACATATTGACTGATTTAATCATCTTACATATCACTTCAGTAGCTCGGTGATCTCTAATCATTATTCCTTCAGTTCATTCAAGTACTCAATCAGTTGTAGTTCATCAATCTCTCCCTTTGGCATTGATGGCAACATAAGAAATATGAAAATATGTCATACACATACCAAAAATATACTCTACAACTATGTAAGTAAATGTTGTAGCTCGGTAAGCTCTCCCTAGCTTGGTATTTAATATGTTTAATCACTACAAAACAAAACAACATTACATGTAGACTCTCCCTGCGGATTTGATCTTTTCAGTTCTCAGATTGTTTGTTGTTCTCAGTAACAGATATTCAAGTATCTCTCCCTTTCTGCAATCTCTCTCCTTGTTTGTGTTCTTGCTAACTAATTTTTCATATTCATTCTCTCCTTGCAATCTCTCTCCCTTTGACAAAAATGCCAAAGAAAATATACAAATAGCTCTTCAGCAGCCAAGTAATTCTCTGTTGTTCGGTTCATATCAGTCAGTCGGGTACCTTCAGTGTACAAATAAACAAATTTATGTTCCAGTCTCTACAATATTTCACAACCTTAGAAAAAACTAAAGTGTGAGCTATGTGCATCAACACGAATGATCTTCTGATAAATATAGATTGATGCAACCTCCTGATCACCTTAGTGACCGATAGACAGGGGACGGACCCCAAGTCTAGTCCTCAAATATTCAAATGTGTCCTTCAGTAAGGGTTTGGTAAAGATATCAGCAAGTTGTTCTTTAGATGTTACAAATTCTAGTTTCACCTACTTCTCTTGAACTTGTTCCCTTAAGTAGTGATACTTAATAGATATATGCTTTGTTTTTTAATGCATCACATGATTTTTAGAAATATTTATAGCACTAGTGTTGTCACAATATATAATCACTGGGTCAATGATTACCTCATTCATTCCTTCCAATACTTGTTTTATCCAAGCAATATTTGAACAATTTGTAGCAACAACAACATACTCTGCTTCATTAGTAGAGTGAGAAATGCATGCTTGTTTCTTTCTTATCCAAGTCACAAGCCTTTCCCCTAAAAATAATTCTCCACCAATTGTGCTCTTCTGGTCATCATTGTTTCTAGCCCAATCCGCATCAGTGTAAACTCTGAGTTCAAATTTGCCTTCCATTGAGTACCATAAATCATAGTCTTTTGTCTTCTTCAGGTATCTCAAAATTCTTTTAACTACAACCATATGTGAATCTTTAGGATTGGCAAAAAATCTTTCCACAATCCCAACTGCATGTGCAATATCAGGCCTACTGTGTACAACATACATCAATTTTCCAATCATAGATCGGTACAATGTTTGATTTACCTCTATAGATTCATCATCCTTTGTCAACTTACATCTAGTTACCATTGATGTTCCTACTGGTTTTGCATCTTCTATGCCAAAAATTTTTAACACTTCTTTAATGTATTTTGATTGAGTGATAAAAATACCATCATTCTGTTGTATAATCTATGGACCTAGAAAGAATTTAATCTCTCCAAACATTGACATCTCAAATTCTTTTCTCATTTCATCAGCAAAAGATTTTCAAATCAGATCATGTCCACCAAAGATTATATCATCAACAAATATTTCAGCAACCAAAATATTATCATCAAATTCTCCTTTCATGTACAAATTATTGTTTTCAATAGTTCTTACAAAACCAATACTGATAAGATAAGCATGTAGTCTTTCATACCATGCCCTCGGTGCTTGCTTCAATCCATACAAAGCTTTGTGCAGTCTACATACCATGTTCTTCTTATTTTTCTCAATTTGTTCAATTTCCTCATTCATAGCATCGATCCATTCCTCATTTTCAAGTGCATTCCTAACATTCTTAGGTTTGAAATCACAAACTAAGCATGTGTTTTGTCTTAACTTACATCGGGTCATCATGATAGCTCTCTTATCTTCAATGATTTGATTCTCTGGATGGTGTCTTCTAACAAATTTTGCTAGCACTTGTTCTCTTCTCTGCTCATCATTTGGTTCAGGTTCATTTTCCTGCTCAATAGCTTCTTCCTGATTCTTGGTGTCCATTTGCTGATTCTCGGTAGCATTTTCCTAATGCTCAGTAGACTCAGCCTGTTGATTCCTGGATAGGATTTTACACTTCATGAGATACCAATATGCTTATGACTGATATTAAGGAGTGGTTAATTCCAAATGTGGGAGATCTATAAGCAACTGGACCAACTATAGGGACAAGATTGCCCTCTTCACTTCTAGCTTTGCAAAACCAAGGTAGGTACACCTGATCCAATAGATTTAACTCTTTTCCTTATTCAATAATGGACCTTACAACAGATAACAATGAGAAAGTACTAAATAACAACCTATTATTCATTGACTCTCCATCACTGGGTAGAAAAACTATTTAAAGTAAATAAAACTTGTAAAGACTGGTATTGTTTTAATGATTTCTTGCATAATGTAAACAACCATGCAACGCATGTAACAGTACAAGGGATACTAGCTTATGATTAGTGCCTTATCCATTGGGCATCACACCTAAAGTAGACATGAAATACAAGAGCAACTACTAGATTCATCCAAGAATCCAAGCCATAAACATAGTTAAACATCTCTTACACTACTTACAAATATCCTTCCTGATTGAGCCAAATGAATATATGCTTCACTCAAAGATTTTTAACCTAATCCTAGATCAAGGCTGAGAGATAAAACATATACACCAGTAACCTAATGCAATGAGTTGGAAAACTCAGAATTCATCAAGAACAACTAAAGGAGAGATCCAAGAATGAGAAACTATATTGAGTATCTGGACTCAAATCCTTGTATTACAAACTGATTCGGTAATATCATAGACAATATGAAAAAGATATAGAAGGTTTCTCCCTAGTATTGATACAAATAGCAAGAAATGTTACAATCTGGACTGAGGATACACACTTAGCTTTTCAGCTTCCTGTGTCAAGAATTTCCAGCCAGCCCTTCTAAATGATCACAAAAATCCTTTTATAGGAACAAGGATGCAACAAGAAAATATCATTTAGGGCATTTTTAGGGCAACACAGTCAACCCTAAGACTTACTAAAATATCTCAGATAAATCTGATTATATTTCATTCCAAAAACATCTTTTACAAAATATCTGCATTTCTTACCCAAATCTAAACCCGGAAAACACAGTCCATTGTTGCTCTCACCAAATTTGTCAGAACTAAAAATAAATGCTACCATTACGTTCCTCATCTTCTGGCATTTCTGAAAACACATTATACTTGTATATTCTGATAAAAATAAAGCCCTCAAACCTTATTTTCCGTGAACAGCTTGTATTAATTAATTTTTGAGTTTCTAATATAGTCAAACTTTACAATTTTGAAATTAAATATTTGTGCAGACTTGAAATTTAAGGTGGGCCCCTCTGTGCCATGTGGCATCATCCTATTGGTTTGATGATCCACCTCATTGCCAAGTTGGACTTGTGCATATTTATATGCCACATGGCACTCTTTGATTGGTCTGTACCGCTGACCGTCCATCTACCCGACAGCTCTCCTCGGGACACATGTCAGCATCTCGTTATGTCACCAAAGTAACTCATGTGCATCTCCATCTTTGCACATTTATGATGACCGTCAGATTGGCATACATCCCAAGGCAGCTGACCAACTGTCCACCTTCTGCCTTGTCATCGTTCAGTGCCACATGTCACATTTTGATTAGTCCCATGAATCCATCGAGCGTTTGATTGTACCATTTCAGCCATGTCATCAGGTGACACTTGTCACCCTATCACTATACCACTATGTTAATTGGCATGCATCTTGATCTCAGCAGAATAATGAGCACCATCAGATCTAGGCACACATTTCAATGTACCAACCTGCATATCACACACATTTCATCAAAATTTATTTACCTGCGATGTGGGGCCTGCTTGCTAAGTTGTCATCCACGTCAATGGCCTCAAAATCTATGCGTGCATACAAGGAACCTCCAACCAGTCGTCCATTCTTAGACACCAAGAATGTATGTGCTTTGGTATTTAAATTCTTCACTTCCTCCTCGCAGCGTCAATGTGGGATAAATCCCTCTACATTTATAATAATTTTTGTTCAAAATATTCCTTTGTGTGCGCCAGCTAGCACGCACCAAATCCGACTGGCCTTACTCCACATGGCCTCCTTTTCCTTTCTAATTTACTACTTACGTGTTTTCTATTCTTTTTAAATATTGCTACTACATACTTTCTTGCATATGTGGGACTAAACACCACACAAGAATTCTCTGCAAACTACACACGCTTCCCCCTCTTCCATTCGCCCTTTGCTAAAAAGCCATCTTGGAGACTTGGATAGCTAAAAAAAATGGTTAGAAGCACATACACTATGGATGGAATGAACAAGACAGCTAACATTAATCTCCAGTTTGGGCTCTCCATCAATGACATTCCAAAAACCATATAGTATGACAAGAACATTCCACTTGAACCAGTCATTTGCGGAAGAGTATTCAGTTTTCCATGCATATCTAAAGGTGCAATCTCAAATATATAAGCTGGCACAAGGGTAAGGGCGAATCCAATCCCAAATCCATCAGTCTTCACCTTCCACTATGCGTAAGTTTCAAGCAGGCTCCAAATGCCTCCAACTGGTCTATATTGCAATTCACTAGCAGTCTTTCTATTTATGCAAGCTTCTCAAGAAACACCCCTCAAATGCATGAGTCTCATTTATCCTTTGGCATGAAGCACATTGGTATGTGCTGGTAGCCTCTAACATACTGCGCAAGGCAACATGGATTTAGTGCACACAACACCAAATTAGCATGGTGCATGTACAGCTCAAAACTAATATATGCACCCTCCAAATTGGTATGTGCACTCTTTATTTCCATTGGTCTATTTGATGTGGGAGCCTCCTCAAATATGCAGCCTTCACTTCCTTGTTTCATCATTCCCCTTCACCATACGCTGGCAACCATTCTACCCTATACATCCTTGGTGCGTGGAGCATCTACTTTGAATGATGTGTGAGGAAGATGGAAACAGCACACACCAAAATTGTTTGGAGCACCATTCTAAGATGGAGGCCTATGTAGCATAAAGGGAAGGATGTGCATGCCATAAAGGCTCCTACACCCCTATGAAGATTTGTAGGCAAACCAAATGCCAAGTGCCCCCAAAACTTGCAAGCAGCTCCTTTATTTCAAACACTGGTCTCTCTTATTTAAACTTAAGACAAAGAAAACAGCACCTCTAAACATAAAATATGCACAGACTTCTTCAAACATGAGTGTAGCCAACACTTTCACTTGCAATCTCTATTTGGTATTTGTAGCCTGGCTTGAAAGATTCTGAAATCTTGACATAATTCTCAATAGCCAACTTATTATTTCACTCCTTACATTCTCGAGAGTTTTTTATCAAAACGATTCAACACTATTTGCCATGAATCCATATTTTGTTATGCATGTCAGTTTGTATTTCATTTAAATCTTTCACACTGTTACAGGTTGTTTCCAAAATAATGAGGCAGGTCGGGCCCCAAGCGGGTTCGGCCTAAAAAATTTTGGAACTCAAACAACTGTCCTCAAAAGATGATCTGGGACGACTTCCATCTGCAACCGAATCCAATTCGGACAACCGGAAACCTTTAAAAACTTCAACTTTTGATACTTTGCCAGTCGGCAACTCTGAATAAAATGCCTCCAATCGCCTTTAAAAAACACTGAGCAAAACTAAACACTGGAAGCTGAAAACTGGCAAACACGAACTTTGTACCATAGATAATCACCCTGTAAAATGGCTTCACCTGAAAATAAACGAGGCGGGAGATTTTAAAATTTGAAAACACCTGTTCAGAATTGCCGGCAAGCAAAAACCAAAATCACTGCCGACTGCCACCGAAGGAGATGATTTAAAAATAGCAAATGATGAGTTGAGGGCACGCCATTTGTTCTGGTAGAGATTTCATTTGCAAGGATCGAAACAAAACAACCCTCAACTGAATATGATCATCTGGCGAAAAGCTATGAATTTGCAAAAATGGTTACTTTGCACAGTTATGCTATCCGCACTTTTTAACATTATTGAACACATTTTGTCTGATCCTACAGATCGATCAAATGGAATCTTCATGGCCTGAAACCTTGGATAGATGATCTTTCATATATGTATAAAACAAGGCTCTGATAAGATCCAATAAAAAATCAACTGGCTATCAAGAATTAATCTCCAAAGATGTGCCCTCAGAACACCCTGAATTGAAAGACAGTGAAACTATAGAAATCAGGCTTGGAATTGATCGAGCAAAGTGATCAATCGGATTCGTCATAATCTAAAACTTATCATGAAGAATCACTTTCATGTATGCATCACGGAACATCTTTCAATTAAGTTTGATCTCGAACTGGGTGCAAATGGCAAGACCCCAAAGTGAGCTACTCAGAAGACTGAACTATGCACTACTGAAGAAACTTAGCAATCTACAAACTGAATGGCCCTGACAAACATGACAAACGAGCATGTGGGAGGCTGAAAATAGGCATGAACATTCTTTCTTATTCCTACAACATGATGCAACAATCGGCACATCTTGATCAATCATAGGGCACTCGATGAACTTATTCAAACAGGGTCTCCGACTGAAACGTGCAACTAATCCTCATTAGAATGTTAGAAACTACAAACGGAACTGGATTGGCAAACTGGGCAAATGGATTCATCATGGCCTGAAAACTGAAACACAACAAGTATTTAACCACTAGAATACAAGGCCAAAGGAATTTTGTCAATTGGGCCACAGGGTTAAAAGTTATAACTAGCGAAACAGGGCCACTTAGAAAACTGGGCAAATTAGAGAAATAGGACAAATCTAGAAAGCCAACTTTGGGGGATTCAAAAACGTATCAAACGGACTCAAAATGGCTTGAGCTTTGAAACATAAGCTCTCTGATATACATTGTAAATATCCCCAAAGTGGCAAGCTATGAAACTCAACAGGACACAAGATATTCAAATACAAATAGGGCCTGCTACAGTGATTTGACACTTTGGCAAAAATGCAGATTTAGATGAACACCTCAAAATGGCTACTCCCTAAACACTTCAGATTCTTCATTTAGGAGCTAGAACCCACTACATACGTCAAATGAAAGGTGTTGAACCGATCCCCCAAGATGTATCACATGAAATTCATTAGGCCTATTTCTATATGCCCTTGAACTCAAGTCTTTAAACTGTTCTTTGAAGTGCACAAACTTTGGCTTAAGAAAATTCTCTGAAACTTGACTCTAAAATCAATCCAAATTTTAGAGTACCAACACAACCTATGGCTTTGGTAGATAACCTAGATCTTCAACATAAGTAAACCTACCATAGTCTTCTAGTTCCTTCATGCTTTCTTCATCATTATTTTCAGCAAACTCATCAACTCTTACATTAGCACTTTCTATCATTTTATTAGTAGCCTTGTTCAAACATTTGTAAGATTTACTCTTAGTAGAATATCCCAAAAATATTCCTTCATCACCTTTAGAGTCAAATTTACCATTCCTAAAATCTTTCAAATTATAACACTTACTACCAAAGATTTTGAAATAACTTACATTTGGTGTATATCAAAACCATAACTCGTAAGGTGTCTTGTTTGTGTCTTTCTTTAGTTGAACTCGGTTCAGGGTGTTTACTGCAGTGCTAACTGCCTCTCTCCAGTAAATTTGTGCAATATTTTTCTCAATCATCATTGTTAGATAGCACAATCAACAATAGATCGGTTCCTCCTTTCAACAATTCCATTTTGTTGTGGTGTCGTAGGTGCAAAAACATGCCTTTTGATTCCATGCTCATTACATAAATTAGTGAATTCGTTAGAAACAAACTCACCTCTCTATCAGACCTTAAGCATTTCAATTCTTTTCCAGTTTCTTTTTCAGCTTTAGCCTTATACCATTTAAACAATTTGAATGCCTCAGATTTTTCTTTCAAGAACATTATTGGCATTAGTCTAGAATAGTCATCAACAAATAAAATAAAATATCTATCACCATAGTAGCTTTGAGTTCTCATAGGACCACATAAGTCGGTGTGTACCAACTCCAAAATACCTTTAGATGAATAGTCCTTACTTTTAAAACTAGATTTGGTCATCTTTCCTTTCTAACATTGATGGCACATAACATGATCATGTTTGGTTAGACTAGGCAATCCTCTAACTTTTCTCTTTCTACTGATCTTAATCATGCTATCAAACTTTACATGACATAACCTCTTATGCCATAACCATGCATCTTCATTTTTCACCAGTAAAAGAAGTTTCAACATTGTCAAGATAGAATAAATTACCTTTTGATTATCCTCCAATTCCGACAAGCTTTCCATTTTCATGATAGATTTTCACTTTCTTGCTTTCAAATGCAACTCGGTGACCTAAGTTATTTAGTTGTGCTATAGTCAACAAATTGTAGTTAAGTCCTTTTATCCAGTATGCATTATTGCATCTAATTCTGTCATTCAATAAAATAGATCCTTTTCCTTTTATCATACAAGGTGTATCATTTCTCATTTTCACTGATCCTCCATTATAATTCTCAAGATGATCAAACTTATCTTCATCACCAGTCATGTGATGTGTATAGCCACTATCAATGATCCAAGTATCATTCTTACTAACTTTAGAAATAAGGGTTGTTTCTACATACCTTTCCTCCTCTTCTAAATCATCTTTCAATGCAACAAATACCACTTCAATTTTATCATCAGTGTCAATGTCAATGTCATCTTCTCCAACAAGGTAACATGCCTTTTTGCCTTTATCTTTTTAATCTTGGTTGTATCTATTGTATTGTCAGTTTCCTCTGTTATTCCTTCTGCCAAACTTTCCATCACCAAATCGGTCTTTATCTTCCTCTTTCCTGTTAGGACATCTAGCAACAATATGGCCAACCTCTTTATAGTTAAAACAAGCTAAAGGTAACTTTCCCTTATACCTTCATTTACCTTTTTGTAGTCTCTGGGCCATAAGTGCTTCAAGATCATCAAGCTCATCTTCAATATTACTGTCACTTTCATTCTTTATCTTATGTTTACTGCTAGATTTACCAATCTTAAGAGATGACATAAAAGTAGACTCAACACTCGGTACAACACTATTGTCATAATTATTCATGTCAAAATTTGTTAACTTTCCGATCAGACTATCAAGAGTAAGAGTGTTATTAGGTGCAGACCTCATTTCACGAATAGAAAATATTCTGATTGCATAGACAGGCAACAAGGTTCTCAGTATCTTACTTACCACAGTATCTTCATCAATAGTACCTCCTGCTCCTCGGATAGCATTGACTACCTCTTTGATTTGATTTAAATATTGTGTGATGTTCTCTCCTTCTTTTATCTTCATGTCATCAAATCTACCTCTTAAGCTTTCAGCTCTGGCTCTCATCACATTTACATCTCCAACATGAACTAGGGAAATTTTATCCCACATTTGCTTTGTTGTAGTGCAATCCTTGACATCCTCAAATTCAGCATCAGATAGAGCAGCAACAATCTCTATCATAGTAATATTGTGTTCATGTCGGTCTCTCAACTGATCAAGGGTCAAAGGTCCAACATTTGGTTGTAAGTAGCCATTGCCAAGTAAAGTTATAGAAGATTCTCCAATTCTAGATATCTGAAGCCTCATCCATATTTTCCATGTGGTGAATTTATCTTTGTTCAGCTTCAGCACTTCCCTCATATACATCTTGTGATCTTTCTTCTCAAGTCCTTAAAACTTTCTTCCAAGAAACCAATATTGTTCTGATACCAATTGTTAGAATAACTGACAAGGGGGGGGTGAATTAGTTAAATCATTTATCCCATAATCCTATACCTAAAGATGTACCTATTTGAAAGTTGGCTATACTGGTGTATATGAATTAATATAGTGTTTTCATTATGGAAACAAAGTCATATAGTAGTTTGGAGTCAGCACACTTGATGAGAAGATCAGAAATCGGTTAAGTGTTGAAGACTGGACAGTGTACAGAGTTCCTGTAGCTCAGAGCATCAGCGCACATGTGTATGATCAAGTTATGATGTGCACCCTGGAAGTTAAGTTGGTTGGATTATATTCATGCTTATTCTATGAGCGCATGATCAGATATGCAAGTATGAGAAAGATACAGGCAGTTGAAGTTGCACAACCAATGTGTGCCAGTGAAGAATAGAGTAAGCAGGTGACTATTATCATTTTGAGTTGCGGCTATATTCTAATGATGTAAAGGCTATGTGCCTATTGTAATTAGGTTTCCAACATGTATATATGTTTTATTTTAAACACACTTAAGCCAATTCATTCGGAAGCGTTGTGTGTAATAGGTTTAAGGGCTGACCTAGTTGTTTATTTTGTATGCACATAAATATAAGATGCGCCCATTGTAATCAGTATAGAAGTTGATAAATAGTTGTGATAAGAAGAAGAGAAGTGTGTGAAGACACTATAAGATGTATTAGAGCTTTGCAAGAGGTCAAAGCATTAGCGCATCAAAGGAACTAATCTGACGAGCAGTGTCACAGTGACAATTCATCTAGCAGATATAGTGTGTATCTGAGATCAGAAGGTTGTAGCCTTCAGCACTTGAGTAGAGAGCTCTAGGACAGTGCGTCCACTCCCCTAACAGGGACTATTGTAAAAGACTCCTAACAAGATTTGATTCTTAACAAGGTCTATTGTACTTAATGCATTGTAAAGCAACTCCTAACAGGATTAAGGATCTTTGAACAAGGATCACAAAACACTAGTACAGAATATTAGTGGGTGTCAATTCCCACCGGGGTTTTTACCTATTTGGGTTTCCCCATAACCATATCGGTATCATGTTTTGATTTCATGTTTCATGTTTATGTGGATGTTTATTTTAGTACTTAAGCATTTAAGTTCAGTTTAAAGATTAAAGCTAAAAGATAAAAGATAAAATACAGTGAACACTGATTCACCCCCCTCCTCTCAGTGTTCCCATTCCTAAAAATTGGTACCAGAGCTCTGGTACTTAGCAAAGAAGTTTAACTACTTGAGGAGATCATGGACAAAGCAGAAATGAAACATCTGAAAAGAAATCTGGAAGCTGCTCTTGAAGACCTGGACAAATCTGAAAGAGAAATTGAAGAACTAAAAGAAAAAGTCAGTGATTCTCAATTAGTTATCAAAAAGATAAGAAGATATCTGAAAGAATATTCCACCAATGAATTGGGGATAATGGTCAAGAAGTTGAATGAAGAAAATGCATCCTTAAAAGATCAACTTGAAGAATTTGATGATAAACTGATCAACAATCAGGAAGTCTATAATGAACAAGTCAAAGATAACCTTCAACTCAATGAGGAATTAAGGCAAGTAAACATGGAAATCTTGGAGCTAAGGAACAAAAAAGAAAGCTTGGAGTCTGAATTAAAAGAAGCAAAGAATCACATTGAAAAATTACACACAAGTTTTGATCTGATAGAATCTTAGTTATATGCAAGAAGAGCTAAACGAGATACTAGCTGCATCGAATACAATGAAGCATAGAATCAAATTGACAACATGCAAGCAAGAATGAATGCACAAGAAGACTCTACTAATACTAAGAAGACTAAAGATCAAACCAAAGATAATGGTGAACCACCTAAGAATGAGTGCAAGCCAGTAGACCGCACTTGTTTTGCATGTAACAAGCATGGACACATAGCAAGGAGCTGTACAGAGGTAAGACCTTTTAATGGTTACTGTTATTCATGCAATAAATTTGGTCATAGAGCTATGAATTGCAAGATGAGTAAAAAGAACAAGATTCAGCATGATCAGAGAAATCAGAATCAGACAAATATAAGAAGTTCTCAGAATGTTACATGTCAGATATGTAACTATAATGGTCATTCAGCTAAACAATGTAAAATGGTGACTCATGTCAATGCATCGAGGAATATAAGGCCTCCAGTCATTTTTCACTCTTGTAACAAGGCTTGACATATTTCAAAGTTCTGTAGATCAAGGATGCAAGGTCAGGAAAGCCCTAAAAAGACCAAAGAACCAGTATTGGATCCCGAAGGAGAAGTTAATTTTGTAAAAGCCTCAGATGATGTGAGCTTGATTTGGTTAGAAGGAAAGAAGGAAAAAGTTGATGAGTATGTATTGGATGCATCCACAATGGATGGACCCTCTACATCTAGATGAATGGCCCTCAGGATCATAGGGGGAGCTGATTTAGCTATAGACCCCTGCGTGGCTGGTATACTCACTCTCTAAGTATGTGCCTTTTAACTTAAGCTTTTGGAGAATAAAGGAACCTTCGTGCAAGAGCACACATACTAATTGTTCACAAAACAAAAGTTGGAAATTCTTAAGTGACAGCCTGGTTTATGCGGCAAGCATTAATGGCAGAATTTTCACTTTAAGTACACATAAATCTTTTTGATTACTCATTACATTCGAATTCATAGTGATTGGAGAGAAGAAAGAGCTTCAGAAGTTATTGTGAAGACTTGCAAATTGATCTATCAATTATTAGAAGTACATTTGATTGGTTGCAGAAACCCTAGTTCATCGTGCCGATTCAGAAGTCTTCAGATTATCTTAGAGAACATTTGGAAAGTGATAAAACAAGTGATGACCACTCCCATAGTATTTGATGTTGCAAAAAAGAAAAAATATGTGTTTAAGAAGCATCCATTTAAGTCTACCCTAGATGACTTAGAGGGAGTATTCTCTCACACGCCTATGGGCATTATGCATGTCGAAGACATTAGGGCATACATTTACTATAAGAAGGAACTAGTAGGATTGGATAGATTAAGGGTGCACATGGAAACCATGCTAAAACTAGACAAAACCTTCTTGGATGAATATGAGAAGTGGAATGATCACCCTATAGTGGAGTATGCTACAACATATGAGTTCTATGAGACAGAATGGATTAAAATACTTCTAAGTAGAATTCATGATAAACTATTTTGGATAGGTGATGTGCTAGTAAGGATCACTAGTGACCTAATATATGAGATGATAGGCCTATCTAAGACTGGCACCATCCTTCCTACAGGAAAGGATATCAAAAAAATTGTTGAGAAAACATGTAAGTCAAGGAGTGATAGGCACGAGATGACAATTGAGCCTATTGAGCAAGCTGACATCAAATTGATGTCCATGATACTTGGATACATGTTTCAACACACTAGCAGGGTGAATAGTGTGTTTGCAGCCACAATTCTAGCAGCCATTAGAATTGTGAAGGAAGATGGAGAGTTCAATCTATGTGAGATCTTGTGCACATAGTTGATTGATAACTTCAAGGCAATCAAGCATGATAAGACCAAGATATTCAGGTTTGGGTCTTTGATCATTTACATGTACCTTCATATAGTTGGGAAAGTATCAGATTTGTATTTGGACAAGTCCATTCCAACCATGCCACAAATATCTTACAAGGCATCCACTGAGAGTACATTGAGAGATTACATAACATTGGAGTTGAAGACCTTCAGGGCCAAGATGCAAATGAGGTACAGAATTCCAGAAAACATTGTTGAGAAATACAAGGATACTATTTGTTTTATGGTTGAAACAGATACAACATGCATGGAGGCAGTTGTACCTAGAACAAAGTGGATTCATCCACTTGGATATGAAGTAGATGAACAAGTTTTAGAAGCATATGCTCAAGTATTGCTTTGAGCTCCTACTAACCCTAATGAGCCAAGGTGGGGAACTTATGGGGAAAAGACAAGAGAGATAGATGCTAAACTTAACAATGCCACAACAAAAAGAAAGGTTGATAAAGTCACCTCAGAGATCTTAAGAATATATGGAGTGTCTCAAGAAGATCTAGACAAAGAAAAAGAACAAAATATTTCTTTGGAATTAGAGAGCGCAGATGCAGCAAAGGCATAATCACATGATCCCAAGTTGAAGAAGGTAAAGATAGAGAAATTTGATGAATAGAAGGATAAAACTGATGATACTCCTTCTGCACCCAAGGAAACCATTGACCCTACTGCTCCTTCGGAGTATAAGACAATAGCAAAGAGGAAGAAAGAGGTTGGCTCCAGTCATCCATCCTCGCAAGAAACAAGTAGAAAAAACACTCAAGCTCCTCCTGAGGTAGATTTCAAACCTAGTTTAAAAGTGCTAAGTGCAAGAATAATTGATGAGGGAAGAATTGATCAAGTAGGGAATTTTTATGAAAAATATAGTGAAATAAAAAAATCTAAGATACATGGTATGATAGTCAAACACATGCTGAAGTTCAAGAAGACAGTTTTGGAACTTAAGACTATGATCCCTGACAATGTGTGGAACATCCTAGAATTCCAAAAGAGACAGACTATTGAAGAAGATCTACAGATAAGGGAGAAGATCTTAGATGAAACCCTTCATGTATGTGAGCTAGAAGAGAAGAAGTTGTTGTTAGATCTAGTGAAGCCTCACCTCAAGACCAAGACAAGAACATTGAATATAATGGATAAAAACTATGAATTAGTTTCCAAAGAAATAGAGAAAGCCTTTGAAAAGTTCTTTATGAACAGGCACATGTATCCACCTACTGGGCCCAAAGCACAAGTATCCATAAAGGAATTCAAGGTGGTAGAGCCCACTCATGCATTAGTAACAGGTCCTTAGGATTCAACACCTACAGTGGAAGCACAATCAGAGGTAGATAAGTCTGCACCCACTACAGAATCACAAAAAGATAGCACAATTATCATTGATAATGTGGAGATAGCCATGGCGGCCATAGATAAGGATCTAGACAAGTTTGAGGAAGCCTTTGTTAGCACCCAAGAAGCTGAAATTCTTTGTGGTAGCAATTCTCCAAATCCACAAGAAATTTTGATTGAGGACATCACAGAAAAAGAAGGAGAAAAGATAGAAAAAGAAATAGAAAGGAAATAAAATGAAGTAAGAGTTAAGCAAGAAATAATGGACATCACTCCCATCAATCCATCACCCTCTGCATTGTGGTCAAGTTTGACACCTGACACAACCAGTTTGGACTCTTGGGGAGAAGAGATCTGATAAAATTCAGTGTCCTAGCCATGGAATAGGCCAAAGAAAAAAAAGTGATGAGGAATCCCCTCTTGGTAGAATCAGTAAACATTCTAAACAATTTGTTGCTAGAGGACAAGAAAGTGTCAAAGATACACTCTGTTGATGATGTCAGTACAGTCATCTCACATTTCAAAAGTAATTTCTCAAGCCTTGAAGAATCTGCATCCCTAGTTTCAGAAGAAAAGTACCTGAAGAAGAGGTTGAGTGAATTAATGAGAAACTTTGCACTTGACCTAAGCTCACTCAAGACTGGTCAAGCATCCTTAAAAGAGTTTGTAGATCAAGGAAGAAGAGTCATTGCAGAATGCATGGATCAGGATAAGATTACTGATGCCCATTTCAAGAAAATAAAAGAGGTAGAAGCTATGATTGAGAAAGTCAAGAGTTCAATGAAAGACACATCCATAGATGTAAACATGTGTAATAATGTATACCAAGGGAAAATAGATAATATTGAGAAGGCAGAAAAAGAAATGTCAAAGATCAGGGCAAGGAAAACATAGCTCAGGAATGCTCTTGCGCCCTCAATAGATATACTCAATCAGAACATCAAGGGCATAGATACCACAATAGTAACATATGATCATGGTCCTAGCACTAACTTGAAGAAGATGGAGAAGCTACAGTATGCACTATGCGCCCATCTCCAAATAGTAAACTCTTTGATCACATTTTGGAAGAAGGAGATCCAAAACCTAAAGATAGCATATCCAAATGTTTTCCCTCAGTGAGTATATGTAGATACAGTTTTTGAAACACCTTTATCATTAATGTCAAAGGGATACTTGTGTATAGAATATGGATCATAATATGTATAGGGAGATATAAGTGTATGTATAGAAGACAAAAAGTTTTTTGTATTAAGGACAGTTAGCAACTTGGCCATATTCCTTTGTTGCCATCAATGAAAAAGGGGGAGATTGTTGGAAAGTTGGCTATATTGATGTATATGACTTAATATATTATTTTCATTATGGCAACAAATTCATATAGTAGTTTGGAGTCAGCACACTTGATGAGAAGATCAGAAATCGATTAAGTGTTGAAGACTGGACAGTGTACAAAGTTCTTGTAGCTCAGAGCATCAGCCCATGTGCGTACGATCGATTTATGATGTGTTCCTTGGAAGTTAAGTTGGTTGGACTATATTCATGCTTATTTTATGATTGCATGATCAGATATGCAAGTATGAGAAAGATACAGGCAGTTGAAGTTGCACAGCCAGTGTGTGCCAGTGAAGAACAGAGTAAGCAACCGACTGTTATCATTTTGAGTTACAACTATATTCTAATGATGTAAAGGCTATGAACCTATTGTAATTAGGTTTTTGACATGTATATATGTTTGATTGTAAACACGCTTAAGCCAATTCATTTGGAAGCATTATATGTAATAGGTTTAAGGGCCAACCTAGTTGTTTATTTTGTATGCACATATAAATATAAGATGCATCCATTGTAATCAGTATGGAAGTTGATAGAGAGTTGTGACAAGTAGAAGAGAAGTGTGAAAAGACACTATAAGATGTATTAGATCTTTGCAAGAGGTCAAAGCATCAGCGCATCAAAGGAACTGATCTGACAAGCAATGTCACTATGACAGTTCATCCAGCAGATATAGTGTGTATATGAGATCAGAAGGTTGTAGCCTTCACCACTTGAGCAGTGAGCTCTAGGATAGTGCATCCACTCCCCAAATAGGGACTATTGTAAAAGACTCCTAACAAGGTCTGACCCTTAACAAGGTCTATTATACTTAATGCATTGTAAAGAAACTCCTAACAGGGTTAAGGATCTTCTTGTACACACTAAAATGGTGCACTTCTATGAACCATTACATGCAAGGTTGCTCAAGAATGAGGCCTCACAAAGTAGCTCATAGCTCTCTATGCATGGAGTTGCAAGGGACTATGATGTGTTTGCTCTCAGCTAGAGCTACAAGCTTGTGACCTTGCTAGTCAACCATACAATGAGAGATTCACAATGAAGACAAGGGCAACAATGCCAATATCTCCAAGAATCACTATGAAGATGTAATGCAATGCAACTAAAATGAGGATGCAATCTAAGCTATGAAAGGAAAGTACAATGCAACTAATCTATGAAGGGAAATAGCAATGGATTACAATGCCTCCTATTTAGACTATGTGAGTTAAATCTATTGCATAAAAGGAAATCTACACTAAGAATGCCATTATCATGCAACTATGAAAGTAAATATGCAACTAAATGATGCAATGAAGCAAGTCTTCAATGTCTTCAAAAAGCTCCAAATGCACCTAAAACCTGCAGCATAACATTAGCATAAAACATGGTATATCCAAATGAAGGGGAGAGCTCTCCTTTTATAAGAAATGAGGTGAAATGGACCATGGAGATTAAGAGGCAAAAAGTCTTAATCAGCGGTGGAGCTTGAAAGAGGAGCAATCCATGTGCACAAGTATCCTCCAATGAGAGTGAAGTGTTGACTTTTGAGCCTCATGTGAGACAAAAAGTGTTTTTTTCCTTTTTGTAAAATAGGAATAATGGTTTATTTGTGCAACTTAGGATAAGAGGAAAGTGGGGGCTTTTTATTTAATTAAAAAGGGAGGAAATATTCCTTTTAATCAAATAAAGACTTAGGATAAATGGTTAGCCCAAGGATAAAAATCCAATATATGATCGAATTTAAGACTTAATCAAGAAATTGATAATGTTGAAAATATTGATTATTGATAAAATTGATTCAAGATTGATAAATCAAATAAATGGGGCCCAAAGTCTAGGTGACCATTTTAGGGTGCATACATTTGCCCCTCTTTGACTAATGTGTGATTGATCTGGGAACACATGCAGTCAAAGAAGAATTGAAATGTGAGATCGATCTGGGATCACAAGAAAACTCAGATGTGAGGTCGATTTAGGATCACACCCGGACAAAGCATAAACAAAGGCCTTTGAACATGAGGTCGATTCGGGATCACATTCAAAGTAAGAGATAAGAATCTCAAATTTGAGTGACAGCTCACAGAAGATGTCTGAATCAGGAAAATCAAGGAAATCAGGGATGAGAATCCCATAGGTACTGCCCTCTCAGAATCAAAATCGAAATCAAGTAGAGAGGAGAACAGCGAATTGATAAGGTTGATCAAATCAGAATGAAATCATAATCAAAGGTAAAGGTCGATAGGTTAGCCATTAGGCAATGAACCATGCCCCAGCCTGACTGAAAAGATGCAGTCAAACGTGAGAAAGGAAGGAATGGACTGAATATGAAAGACTAGAAGTTTGGAAGACATGGAAATGAAGAAATGACGATGCCCCAACAAAGATCGAAGGATTAGGCCTCAAAAGATCAGTCAACTGCGCAGAAGAAGGGAGGATTTGAAATGTGATTTTGACTATCAAGATGACCTCGGATTTTGATTTCGAGTCCGAAAATGGATAGAAAATGATGTGATATGAAAGACCAGAAATGAAAGATATGATCAAGAAGAATCAGAAAATGAGCATAGTTGACCAACTAGTCTGTAAATGATGAAAATGAGCACTCTCTCCATATGCAAAATGCAACACTAGACTAACATGAACCTAAAAATGCAAACTACTATGAAAATGGTTGACTTGCAAGGTCACAATGTTGATAGACATCTAAGTATCATCATCGAGCGTTATTGGTAGCATCATAAGATCATACAATGCACACTAGCATAACTATGTGGATATGAATATGATCTTTATCAGATAGAAATGTGGAAATCTCACCTAGGCATCAAAGACATATAGGTCAAGAGGACTAATACAGTGAGATCACCTAAGTTTGATATGGCGAGATTATGCTTGTATCAAGACATATGAAAATCAGGATAGCTAGAAGCATGCACTCGCAAAACAGTCAAGGATAAGACCAGCATAAATGCTCATGACAGTTAGGACTAACAAAATATACCCACAAGTAGATAAAGAAATAAAACATGTTCTCATACCCTCAGTCTTCTAGCTATGCATCATCGAAAACTTCTCAGGGAGAGACCACTCATCAAAGAAATCCTCATAGATAGCACACAAAGAAAAATAAAGTCATCATATCGTCAGCGAGTTGATTGTTTAAGTGTGTGTGTGTTGGTCATAGAGTCAAACTCTGAGTATCATATCTGCTAATGAGAAATATCACATCATACGAGACTGTTGGATAAGACATCTGATAAGTGTTAAGAAATACTCAACGCAAGGGTAGTGTTGAAAAACACTGTTTGGGGTGGTGTTGAAAAACACCTATTGTGAAATGCCCCAAGAGACAAACGCACCTAAAAGACCAATGCTAACAGTTATGCACCCTAGACAAAGAGAAAGACCAATTCTAGACCAAGTCAAATAAGGTCAAGGCATGATGGAAAGTGGCTAAGTGTTGAGGACGCATGCTAACAAATAGGAGTGCAAAGGCCTCAAGTAGCGCCTGTTTCCAGGTTTTCACCACTTTGATTCTTTTTTTTTTATTTTTTCATTTTTTTGGATTTTTACTACCAAGGCGCCTGTTCCAGGTTTTCACCAAGGCACTTTTTCTATTTTTTTTGAATTTTTGAACTTTTGATTTTTTTTGTATTTTTTCAGGACTTTATATGCTTTTTAGGATTTCTTCAGCATCATATATCAATTTTTTTGGTATTTTTTTAGGATCATAAAATATGTACAAAGAATGCCCCTAGACAGAATGGGCATCAAACTCCCAAGCAAGATCACATCGTGTATTCCCAATGTCTAGGAAGGTGAGGGACAAGATGGATAAGCAAGCTGGTGAATGAGATGGAGGGAAGGAGAATGAAGGTGAATGGAGGGAAGAAATCCTCAAGGTCAAACTCCTCAAGAGTACCCAAGCTAGGGAAAAATTGTCATGTAAAGCGCATCTGGACAAGCAATGAGAGGCTAGCATAGGGTAAGTCACAAAAGTGCACTGCAAAAGAAGGGAGGATGCAGTCCAAAGGAGTAGACATGTCAAGAGACTTCATAACATCGTATTTTACTCTTATTATTAGATCAAGACCAAGGGGGAAAAGGATAGCGAAAAGCTAGAATGAATGAAGGAAAATACGAAGGCAAAACATGAATGGAATGAAAGCAAGATCATCGTAAGATAGCTCACAAAATAGCCAAATGTTCATGTATAGATCAACATTGTCAAGATCAAAGAGAGAAGATGGAATGGATAAAATATGTAGAAGAACTACGCATGACGCCTGATTGCCAGGTTTTCATCATGGTACTTATCCAAGGCGCCACAAGAGAGTGGTTTTCACCATAGGACGAATTTATTTCTCTTTACTTTTGCTACCAAGGTGCCTGTTTCCAGGTTTTCACCATGGCACATTTTCAATTTTTTTCATTTTTTTTCTTTCTTTTTGAATTTTTTTATTTTTTGAATTTTATAATTTTTGGAAGAAGGCAAGCTTTTTAGATAATGCTCCTTGAAAGGATAAACCATGATATGCCAAGGATTCAAAATGATATGCTCAAAGATGCTGAAGGGGAAAGGAAGATGCATGAGGAATAGGCAAATGAGGAAAAAAATGATAGAAGGTAGAAAGATAATGAATGTGAAAAGGTAGATGGAAAGAAAGGTAAGATCAACATCAATACACACCTTGAAGGGTGACGAGAAAAATGGAGGAAACGTAAACCATATTCTAGTCCAAATGCAAACCATATTCTGGTTCATTATTGCTATGTGACTCTTCGAAAAGAGGATTGATGTACTTGTTATAATTTTCAAATGTGAATGGAGGAATACGAGAAGGAATATGGCAAATGTTTAGCAGAGGTTGCAGTTTAGGCACATGGAATGGAAGAATGTTTTTGGAAAAAGATGAAGTGGAAGCCTTTGGAAGTTTGAATGTCAACTTCACTTTTTGCTCAACATAAGACTCTTTCAAGAGAGACTTTGGAATCCATATAGCCTTAGGATTTTCATTTCCTTTTGATGACTGAGAGAGAATATCTTCAATGATGGATTTTGGAACCCATACTTGTCTTGTAGTTTTCTTCTTAGATATCTCTTTCGACTTTATGCCCCCATGTCGACTAGAGGAGACATGGTGATCTTCTTTTTTTGATGGATTCTTGTATTGCTTCTTTTTCTTGTTTTGAACATTCAACTTACTTCCAAAAGACTTGGGACTTGTGGAAGAAGAAGGAGGATATGACCGGTTTAGATGGGTGGGTGGATGAAAGGGATTCAAGGGTATGCATCTATGTTGATCTTGAGGAAAGATAGGAGATGGAGGGACGTAAGGACCCAAAATGGATGACGAATTAGAAGAATTAGGAGGGGAAAGTGAAGGGACATAAGGACCCAAAATGGAAGGAAGACGTGAAGCCCTTAGTATTGGTGGAGGAGGTCCAAGGATGGAAGTGGAAGATGCAAAAGGATAATCAATAAGTTCATTAGCATCTATATGACAACCAAGGACATTAGGATCTTTAGAATGAGCATTAGGATTTACAATAGGATCATGAACATCTTGAATAGGAGCAACTTCTTTGATAGGATTGTTCAGAGCTTGCAAAGACTTAGGAAGAGTAGAAAGTGGAAATGAACATGGAATGGTAGAACAAGAAGATGGAAGACTTTGATCTTGACAATGATTGTTGGGTAGCATAAGCATATCAACTTTTTCTAGATTTTCAATAGGCTCAACATTGGAAGTAACAACACCATTTTTAATAACCTTAATGGAAGTATCATCTTTAGAAAGCACAAGCGTAGTAAGGTTATTTTGATTGTCAATAAGCTCAACAGTGTAAGTAGTAGCTTGATCTTGCTTAGGAGAAGATTTAAGACATGGTGGAATGAATGAGGAAGAGTGTAGAGGATCAAAAGAACCATGAAGTGGATCAGAGTTGTCATGAAAAGAATTGGATGACATGGAGGGTCCTTGATCTTGATCTTTCTTTATGTTCTTTTCTTTATCATTTTTAGAGTCCTCTTGACATGGAGCCACTTCTAAGGACAAGGAAGCATGTTGGGATTGTATGGAAGACTTTGGAAGAGGTGGTAAAGGACTAGCTAAAATAGGCATTATAGCGGATGAAGGCTTAGGCTCTTTAGGTTCAACATTATTGAAAGTATTTGCAGCCAAGTGAAGGTTATCTTGAGTATCTTTAAGAGGTGGCCCTTGGGGATAACTATAGGGAACCGCATGGAAAGCATTAGGAACTTTGTTGGATGAAGGATTTGTGCTCTTAAGGCTCCTTGAAGGCTTTGTGAAAGATTTGGAAGACTTGGCAGCTTTAGGAGATGTGTGGATATTGGAGGAAGTAGAGGATGGAAGGGGACCATCACAAGACTAAGGGTCAGCATTAACATGATCTTGCTGGAGAGTGTAATCTTTATTTTCAGCATGAGAGTTTTTAGACAAGACATGCTCATAGTATCTTCATTTATAATTAGCATGGAAAGCTTTCTCTTCCTCAATAGAAGTAGATGTATCATATTGTTCACAAAAAATATCATAATTTCTCTCAAAATCAGAATCATATGGATCACCATCACAATCTATCCAATAGGATGACCCTTTAGTAAGCCTAAGCACATGACGAGGAGGACTCTTAGGAATAGAGGTGCCATAAGTATTGCTACATTGTCCATCATCATAGTCATCATAGTCATCAAAGGTAGGTGTGTCACTCTTTATGGAAGAGACATCACAAGGACTATCACGTTGCTCTTTATGGTATGTCTTCTGAAGAGAAGTAAGACTCTTGGGAGAAGTAGAAGAAGAACGAGATCTTGAAGAAGAGGAAAATGAAGACCTAGCGGAAGAAGAATACTTGGATAATGAGGAATTCGAATGATGTTTAGAAGAGTCATGATAAGATTTGAAAGATGGAGAATGTGAATAGTGTTTAGAAGAATCATGATAAGACTTAGAAGATGAAGAATGAGAATGATGTCTAGAAGAGTCATGATAAGACTTGGAAGGTGAAGAAGAATGAGAAGATTTAGATGATGAAGAATGTCTGGAAGAAGAAGATTGTGATATGATCATGTTTATGATTCTAGCAAAGGCATCTGATTTAATCATCTTTTCTTTTATTTTTGCTATAAATTCATCACTCATGAGAATTTTGGAGGAACAACACTTTTTGAATATGTCAATGAGCTCAAGATCATCTATTCTTAATAAAGGTTCCAAAGCTAGATAGTTAAGATTCATGGTTCCAAAAGAGGATAAATCAAGCATAGGAATGATAGAAAAATAGAGGAATGCAAACTAGATAGGAGAAAAAGAATCAAGAAGAAGAAGAATTTCCCATGGGAATAGAAGACTTTAGAAGAACATGGGAAATGGAGAAGAAAGAAGAAGACTAAGAGCCATCTTGTGTAATTGATACCATAATGTTCATTGAGATGTTGAGCGACATGACAACACCTAGGATCTAAGATCTGGACTGACCAAGGAAGACTGAAAATAGAAGACCCTTGGTAATAGGATGACCTCACAAAATGTCAACACCAAACTAGGATAATCAAAGTTCTCTATTGTCCAAAGAGAAATGAAGAGATAGAAGAAGGGGCTTTACCAACACTGTCAAAGAGGTGCTTCAAATCAAAGGGTGACTACCCTTGCACTTTTGAACCAGGAGGTTGGGCTAGGCCAAAATATAATTGAAATTGAGATTAAATGAAAATTATTTGGACGATAAGAGTACGAGAATTTCCTAAGAATGTAGCTCACAATTCTAGAGATAAACTTTCTCACCAAGAACAACCTTCTAATGTGATATTTCTCTTTGGCTAATGTGATACTGATGTTGATCTTGACCAATTTGTGCAAAATTTTGAGTTTTTAAGGTCTAATTTCAAGTTTTCGAATGTGAGGGTGAAAATGTCTAATTTTTATCACAAATTCAATAGCAATTGGATAGGTTTGCAAATAGTATGGGATCAAACATGTCTTCAAACACTTGAAACAAGGGCAAAAGCAACCTTGCCAAGATAAACACTTGTGATATCAAAATTGAAAAAGCACCTTATGAATGCTACCGATTGTTTGAATGTTGATAACGTTTACACTGGTATAGCACAATCGAAGATAATTCAAGCAATTACTACCTAGAAAGACAAGGCTCATTACTTACCAACTTAGCCCACAACTTGATGCCCCCTTGCCTCACACCAAGTGGTTTCCCACAAGAGATATTAGCTTTGTCGTAGAAGTGTCAAACAACACAACCAAAGGGACACATATGGTGAGTATCTTGGGGTGATCCGGGTTAGTCCACTTGGATCAATCCTTGCACTAAGAAGATAAGCAGCTAAATAAGGTGGCCTCTAACCTATGGTTCTTAGTAAGGGCTTCCGTTCATAACACCCCTCTTGCTCCTCATGAAGGACTAGGACCTCGCGGCCTCAAGAGTACCTTAAGCATTCTTGCTCAATGCTTTCCCCATGGTCGCAATCCCATGAGCTACTCACATCAAGCGAAGATAAGTGTTATGTCTACCAAGGTTTTGTGTCATTGATAGCCTTGAGATTATAGTGGGTTGGAATAGCTCAGTATTAGCTTGTCCCCACTTAGGTCGTTCCTCTTGATTGCTCAAGAGCAGGCCCGCTAAAAGATTCTAACAACTAAACAAAAGTGGATCAACTCTTGAGGTTCAAGGTTTTTGGTTCACCACAAGGGTGAAGAGCATACTCCCCTATCTCAAGAATCTCTCCCAAACACACCAAGCAAAGTTCATTTACCCTCTTGTTTTCAAAATTCAAAGATGGGTCAAGATTTTCTGGTTCACCAAAATGGTGAAGAGCATACTTCTCCTACCACCCAAGAATTCCTACAACAAGATCTTAAGTGCCTAATAAATGAAACAACTAGTTTTTGCCACACTTAAAAGGAAAGCAAATAAACAAGCAAGATTTTTTTTTTGTTTTTATGCTTGGGAAGCCCTACAAAAACTGTTAGTAGCCCTCTTTGACATGCGATTTTGACAAAATATTCAAGCAAGAGGCACCTACAACCACAACTTGTTAAACCAACAAGAGTTAGGAGAAGCAAAATCCAAAATCTACCAATGATTAGTACATGAAAAATTAGATAATCTACAAAAATAACTGATCAAATGATAAAATCTGAAAATGAAACCATCATGGTTGGATTAGGCTCGGAAAGACCTTTCCAACAATATATCACACTTAAACTTTTGATACCATTTGCAAAATTTCAAAAAAAATGGGCACCCATTTTCTGGAGTGGCATGGATTTGAAAATGCTAGAATTTTCAAAAAATTTCAAAAAGATAGCTAAGAACCCAAAACTTGCAAGATAGATAAAATAGCTCAAAAATAGCTCACTGTCAGGTACAGACACAGTATCGCGCAATACTTCACCCGACACCAAGCGATACTTATCAGTCCGCGCGATATTTTGCCTTATACCAGGTGATACTTCACCTGATGCCAGGCAATATACCTCAGTACTAGCAAGCGATTCTTCTGTCACGCGAAGTGTCACACCGCTATACAAAGGTATATCGCACGATATTTTTGAGAAGTATCGCGCGATACTCTGAGACAAAAAATTGAAACTGCAAAATTTTCAAAAAATAATCTGAAAAATGACAAAAATGCAAATAAAAAAGGACAAAGCCTATCTACTCTACCCCACGGTGGGCGCCAGAAATGTACACACTAAAATGGTGCACTTCTATGAACCATTACATGCAAGGTTGCTCAAGAATGAGGCCTCACAAAGCGGCTCATAGCTCTTTATGCATGGAGTTGCAAGGGACTATGATGTGTTTGCTCTCAGCTAGAGCTACAAGCTTGTGACCTTGCTAGTCAACCATACAATGAGAGATTCACAATAAAGACAAGGGCAACAATGCCAATATCTCCAAGAATCACTATGAAGATGTAATGCAATGCAACTAAAATGAGGATGCAATCTAAGCTATGAAAGGAAAGTACAATGCAACTAATCTATGAAGGGAAATAGCAATGGATTACAATGCCTCCTATTTAGACTATGTGAGTTAAATCTATTGCATAAAAGGAAATCTACACTAAGAATGCCATTATCATGCAACTATGAAAGTAAATATGCAACTAAATGATGCAATGAAGCAAGTCTTCAATGTCTTCAAAAAGCTCCAAATGCACCTAAAACCTATAGCATAACATTAGCATAAAACATGGTATATCCAAATGAAGGGGAGAGCTCTCCTTTTATAAGAAATGAGGTGAAATGGACCATGGAGATTAAGAGGCAAAAAGTCTTAATCAGCGGTGGAGCTTGAAAGAGGAGCAATCCATGTGCACAAGTATCCTCCAATGAGAGTGAAGTGTTGACTTTTGAGCCTCATGTGAGACAAAAAGTACTTTTTTCCTTTTTGTAAAATAGGAATAATGCTTTATTTGTGCAACTTAGGATAAGAGGAAAGTGGGGGTTTTTTATTTAATTAAAAGGGGAGGAAATATTCCTTTTAATCAAATAAAGACTTAGGATAAATGGTTAGCCCAAGGATAAAAATCCAATATATGATCGAATTTAAGACTTAATCAAGAAATTGATAATGTTGAAAATATTGATTATTGATAAAATTGATTCAAGATTGATAAATCAAATAAATGGGGCCCAAAGTCTAGGCGACCATTTTAGGGTGCATACACTTCTAACAAGGATCACAAAACACTAGTATAGAATATTAGTGGGTGTCAATTCCCACCAGGGTTTTTACCTATTTGGGTTTCCCCATAACCATATTGGTGTCATGTGTTGATTTCATGTTTCATGTTTATGTGGATGTTTATTTTAGTACTTAAGCATTTAAGTTCAGTTTAAAGATTAAAGATAAAAGATAAAATACAATGAACATTGATTCACCCCCCCTCTCAGTGTTCCCATTCCTAACAATACCTTACAAAACAATTTCAACAAATTATGTAGCTCGGTAACATACAATATCAATATGTTTGTTCACTTTACCGATTACCATTAATTATCCAACTGTGATTACCAACTATGCAATATGTAAAGTATGATAGAAAAACAATCATAACAAATAGCACATAACACAATGATTTAACATGGAAACCCTGCTAAGGGAAACCCCACCTAGGACTGGTAACCCAAAATAATTCACTCTTCTGAAGTGAGCTCCGTAAAGAGCCAACCCTGTTAAAGGTTACAATGCACACTTTTAGGTGTGACCTAGTTAGAGGATTTATCACTAACAGTTAACTTTTGACCAGCATTCACTATGGGGTCAACCAGATAACACTTTACATTCAATGAATGTCATATGATAGTACAATAAGACTGTTAAGTCCACTCGCGGTTAAGAGATTTTCTAAATCAATGGTTAAATTGATACAATACTAATCTGATTCAAATACAAATCAATTGAAAATATTCAGATCTATGCTAAGCTCATAAACTCCTCTGATCATTAATCAATTCACTTCCTCAATATTTCTCAACTTATTTTCACTCGGTAAATAGTTCTCTGACGCTTGATAATGTTTGTAGCTTGGTTCTTTCAATACCTAGTTTGATCAGGCATGCATGAATAAATTCTTCACGTGAAATCTATGCAGTCTCCTTCTGTCTGGCATGTTTCAATAATGAAACTCATATCTCTTAAATAGACAAGTAAACCATTTTCATATCAGCCATTAGATTTTTCCTCTTAATCTCCTTCATCCATTTAGTCGCTAAAACCTTCCTCACCAGATGTGTCATTAACACATTTCAATCTCATCCTTTAGATCATCTCTGAATTTTGCCAGTCGTGGATCTCATAACTAACTTCATCCTTAACCTCGAAATCATAACAATTTTTAGCTCATAAAATTCAGTCGGCTATTGTTAGCATTTAATGTTTTCATCCATACTCGGTTAATATAGAAATGTGTTAGTGATAACTAACTCGATGTATACTAAAATCTTCAATTATCGACCACATTGACTTGTTGAATTCAAATCTCTTCTTCATAATAGATTAATGTAACATGCTTAAGTCAACAATATAAATCCATATACTCATCAATAAGTTACCCAATGTTTACCTTATCCTTATCTATCATATCCATCTTTTCGTTATGTAGATATCTTAGTTCTTCATCTTTTCTTCATTCAACAGATGTTCAAATGTTTGTAACTAACATAATAAGTATTGTCAAAACTAGTTTACATTAATGACAACATATTAACTGATTTAATCATCTTACATATCACTTCATTAGTTTGGTGATCTCTAATCACTATTCCTTCAATTCATTCAAATATTTAATCAGTTGTAGTTCATCAGCAGCTACATACTCAGCTTCAGTGGTTGAAAGTGTAGTAACCTTATGCAATCTAGAAATCCAACTGACTGCAGTACCCCCTACAGTGAAAATATACCCTGTAGTACTCCTACTTGTATCAATATCTCCTACCAAGTCAAAGTCAAAAAATCCACTCAGAGAAGAACTGGATCCTGTGAAACATAATGCCTTTGTAGTAGTACCTTTCAAATATCAAAGAATCTATTTGAAAATGTTCCAATGTTCCATACCCAGATTGCTCATGTACCTGCTGACAACTCCCACTGCATGAGAAATATTTGGTTGTGTGCATACCATTGCATACATTAGACTACAAATAGCTGATGAATACGGGATGTTAGACATTTTATCTACCTCTTCTTGTGCCTTTGGGCACATTTCCTTAGTCAATTTGAAATGACTAGCCAAAGGTGTACTGACTTCTTTTGCATCCTGCATATTAAATCTTTTCAACACCTTCTTTATATACTCACTTTGGGACAAATTCAAGGTTCTATTTTTCCTATCCCGTGTAATCCTGATACCAAGGATTTGCTTAGCAGCACCCAAATCCTTCATAGCAAATGACCTTGTTAATTTATGTTTATGTTCATTTATTTGTTGGATATTATACCTAGCAACAAGAATGTCATCAACATAGAGTAACAAGATAATGTAACTCCCATTATCTAATCTCTTAAAATATACACAGTGATTAGAACAACATCTATGGTAACCTTGTTCAGCTATGAAACTATCAAATTTTAAATACCATTTTTGTGGTGCCTTCTTTAGGCCATTCAAACTCTTCCTTAACTTGCACACCAAATTCTCCTTACCCTTGACCTCTTATCCCTTTGGTTGTTGCATGTAAATTTCCTCCTGCAAATCTCCATGGAGACAAGCTGTTTTGACATCTAGTTGTTCAAGATGCAAGTCATCTTCTGCCACAAGACTTAGTGCAGTTCTAATTGAAGTCATTTTTACAACAGGGGATAATATTTCATCAAAATTTGTACCCTTTTTATGTGCAAAACCTTTTACCACAAGTCTGGCCTTATACCTTTTCTTTCCTTCATCTTCCTCCTTCAGCCTATAAATCCATTTTTTAGGCAAGGCTCTTTTTCCTTCAGGTAAAGGGACTAAGTCCTAAGTCTTATTTTTCAACAAGGATTTCATCTCCTCTTTCATGCCCAACTTCCACTGTTGTTTGGCGTCCACCTACATTGCTTCTTCACATTCTTCTAGTTCACCAGAATCAGTCAATAAAATAGAATACAAAGAAGGAGAAAACCTTTCAAGAGGTCTACTTGACCTTGTAGAATGTCTAACACTTACAAGAGTTTGTGGGATAACCTATTGTTACTGAGCATCAGCTGTAATACCCCAAAAATGAGCTATAAGTTCATTAACATCCTACATCTACAAATCGAATGAAATCAACATCAAAGTCCTAACCTAAGGCACATCTAAACATCATCGAATCTTAATTGATTATCTTAAATTCTGCATCGGGGAATATTCCTAGTAATATTTCTAATCATCATAATTATCTTTAATTTAATAATTATTTGGCAATAAATCACATTTATCCTAAGTTTGATTAATTGAATATTTTCATATTTAATTAATTAGATTTAATATCTTGCCACTTAATTGTGTAATTAAATTTAATTCTATCTATTATTAATTGTATTATTTAATTTTGAAAATAAATCTAATATCTTATGAATAATTGATTAAATTTTTATTTAATTAATTAAAGCAAGTTGTCATTATTTAATAATATAGTTTTTAATAAAAGTTTGAAAAAATAATTGATTAACCCATAAATCAATTGTTTTATTTTCAAAAATCAGTTAAGTTGAGCATAAATCACTTTATTTATTAAATTAATTCATAAATAAAACATGCACAATCATAAAAGCAGACAACTATCAATTATCAATTAAAGCTAAACTCTATTTTGAGTTAAAACTTAGCTTTTGCATGTTTTTGTGAATTAAATTATCTTTATTATAAGATAACTCAAAAATCAAGCTGAGTTAATTTGAGTGATTTATGGCTTTCTTCCATGCACCTCCAAAGCCTTGAATTTCTATAAAAACAAGGCTCAGCTCTTCATAATTCATCTCTCTCAAATATGCATCCAGAAATTTGCATTCTCACGTTGTTGAATTGGAGTCTGAAGAATCATCTTTGCGAATCGACACCTTTGTGAGATCAATCTTGTTTTGCATTCATTTAGCATAAATTCATATCATTGTTAGATCAATTTTCATATTAGCATAGATTAGATTTCATATCAAGTTCTTTTTTCATTATTATTGCATAGAAAATCCAAAAAAATAGCTTAATTGCATTCAATTCATATCTAGATCAATTGCATTCAAATCCTTCGTTTAGGTGTCGTCTAGGTCACTGATCTCGATAGCAATCTGAGAACATCAATCTCACACCTATTAGAAGGCAGTAGATTGCTTGGTTAGATTAAATTTCAATTTTGCACAATTTTGATTATAGCTAACCTCTAATGTTTTACTGAAGTGTTGTGTCCACAGATCAGGTACAATTTTCACACACATTTTTTGGCACCCATCGTGGGGCCCTGAAACGGGTTTCCAATTCAATTCTATCAAATTTTGTCTTTTTCTCCTCAATTTCTGTGCAAAAATATGATTTTTATTTTTTTGTCTGTACAATCTCCGTACGAGTTTCTGACAAAAGTCGTATGATTTTGAACCCACTATCATACGACAATTGACTGAGTGTCATTTCATCAGGCACCCACTGTCATTTGGAGGCTAGATCATCGTTTCATTAGACACCCAATGTCGTACGAGTTTCTAGACTGTCGTCTGGTAATAGACCTAGTGTCGTACGAGTTTTGGCATCAGGTTTCAACTGTCGTCTGGTAACAGACCCACTGTCGTATGAGTTTCGGTACCAGATTTCAATTGTCATTTCATTTTTGCAAGCAGTTTGTCAGATTTGATTTTTGGATTTTGACTGACAGCTAACCCTAACAATTGAAATTTACTATTTCTGATTGATTTATGTTGGTTTTGATTGGAAAAAGTGTAAAGAATTGCTCAAAATCAGGTAAACATCTACTAAGCACATTGCGAGGATCTCAGGTATTCCACTTGTGCTGATAATATTTCAATTTGGGGCTTAAAATAAATCTCTCGTGTGTCTAGCTTGGGTGATTCTTTTCATGCTTTTGTTTTACACACTTGCATAATTGATACTAGGTTGTGACCCCTTAAGGATTCATTAAGTAGTCTCAGATACTTGTCATTGATCTTGATTGCTATCTTGGGTTATTGGACTCGCTAATCTATCGGCCCCTCATTCTACCCCGTGGTTGCAATCTCAGCACCATAAAGGGGAGGGGTCAACAGGATAGAAGCGTTAAGTGTTCCACTTGGCAACCTTTTTGTGCTTTTAGGAACTCACTTGTTTTCTAAGTTGGGGACTCATTTTCAGCTTGTGTGAGGTGTTAAGTGTTCCACCTTGTGGACTCATCTCATATTCACTTTAAGCATTAAGTGTTCCTCTTTCTGCTTTTTGGGTACTTTTGGTAGATTTACTTTTTGGAAACATACATCTATGCTCACATAGTAATTAGGCCCTATGAACACTATTCGTGATTCTTGAGAGATTGGATTCCTAGTGAAATCCTTCTTGACGACAGAATCCTTGTAGGTGGGGAGGATACTTAGTGTGTTTCACATTCAACTTGGTTTGTGCGTCTTCTCTTATTGATCGATACATTGTCTCCCAGGAGAGGTTGATAGATCACGTGGGGTAGACATCACGAGCTTTGGTGAATCAAAATTGGTTAGTGTGTCTTCCCTTATTGATTGATACATTCTCTCTCTGGAGGGATTGATAAATCACGTGGGGTTGATATCATAGACCTTGGTGAAGCAAAACTTTGTCTTAGCGTGTCGGATTAATCTGCTTGCTTTGTTTGGGTTAAAAGTGAAGAGGTATCAAAACCTTGGATCTGGAGCCAAGTCCCCTTGTGGTATCATACTGAGTCACCTTTAGATAGGGTTAACCGTAGCGGACAATCCCTTCATAGGGCAAACTGCGTTGATGGAACCTCAAGCGGTAATAGCCATTTTTGCCGTGGTAGTGGCAGCCACTATATAAATGTCCTTGTGGAAGAAATCTCCACCGGTATGGTTCATTGTTGGGTTGTCAGATCTCCCTAGCAGCTCCTGAAGATTAAGTTCTCAGACTGTGTCAAAACCCTAGTGCACCGAGATTGGAGTTCACCCCTTTGGATCATAAAAGTTGCAGAGTCAAATCATTACTAAAAACCCCAGTGAGGCCAAATTTTCATTTCATAGGGTATATGTGCATTATTGCAAAACATTTTTGGAACATGCACAATTAGTGCTTCTGAAGATTAGAATGAATAAGTCACTTGATTGTTCATGTGCAAGGTTTCTTTTTCCCTTATTCATTATTTTCAGACATGCTTGAAATCACTTGCTTATTGTTTTGTGTGCTTGTTTATCTATCTGGTTACTAAAAATGAACAAATCTGTTACAATCCTCAAATCTAGACATTGAAATTTGCAAACAATTCAAATCTGAAAACTCAAAATTTGCAAAATCTGAAGTAAAATCTTTTTTTGGAGTCAAAAGTCATCTCAGGAGGTCAGAAAGTCATACGAGTTTTTCCAAGTGTCATTTCATTACAACCCATCTGTCGTATGATTGAGTACCCAGTGTCGTACGAGTTTCCATGCCAGCAAATTCTCAAAGTCAAAATCTTGCAACTGTCGTATGAGATTTTCAACTGTCGTTTCATTGCTACCCAACTGTCGTATGAGATTTTCAATTGTCATTTCATTGCTACCCAACTATCGTATGATAACCAACCCAGTGTCGTACGAGTTTTGATGCCAAAAAATTCCAAGAGTCAAAATCTTGCTTGCAATTGTCGTATGAGTTTTGCAACTATCATTTCACAGCATACCCACTATCATACGAGTCTGCAGAGTGTCATTTGGGAAATTTTTGAAAGTGTCAGAAAGTTGTCAGAATTGCCAGATACCCAGCTTTTTCAGCCTAGTTCTAGAATCTATCATACAAGACATTGTGTCAAGAATAGAGCAGTAGCCATTGAAAATCAGTATACATGTCTCAAAGAATCAATACACATGAGGAATAAATTTTAATCACCACTATGATGAAGTAGCTGCAAGCTATGCAAGTTGAACTTAACAATCTTAAGAAAGAAAAGGAACCTAAAGAGTTCTCCATGGAATCTCTATACTCTTTTCCATTTGATAAAGACTTGTACATGTCACCATGCCCCCGGATAGAATTTGAGCAACATGATAACCCTTATGATACCTCTTCCATAGAGAGTGACACATCCAGCTTTGAAGACTATGATGACTATGATGATAGACAATGTAATAATACCTATGACACCTCTGTTCCTAAGAGTCCTCCTCATCATGTCTTCCTGCTTACTGGAAATGGGATGTCACATTGGATAGATCATGATGGTGATCCATATGATTCTGATTTTGAAAGATATTTTGATGGCTTTTGTGGACAATATCTAGATGATACATCTACTACTACTGAGGACTATAAAATGCATTGTGCTAGCTTGAAGCATCAATACTGCAAGGATCTCTCCTCTAAGAACTCTCATGCTGAAAATAAAGATTATCTTCTCAAGCAAGATCATGTTAATGTTGGACCTTTGTCTTGTGATGGTTCCCTTCCATCCCCTACTTCTTCCAATATCCATGCATTTCTTAAAGCTTCTGAGTCTTTCAAATCTTTCACAGAACCTTCATCCAATGAAAGTCCTGATACTTTTCATACGATTCCCTATAGTTATCCTCCAGGGCTACCTCTTAAAGAAACTCAAACTAACCTTCACTTGGCTGTAAATACTTTCAATAATGATAAACCTAAAGAGCCTAAGCCTTCATATGCTATAATCCCTACTTCAGCTAGTCCTCCACCATCTCTTCCAAAGTCATCCATACAATCCCAACATGCTTCCTTGTCCTTAGAAGTGGCTCCACGTCAAGAGGACTCTAAAAATGATGAAGAAAAGAACATAAAGAAAGATCAAGATCAAGAACCCTCCATGTCATCCACTCTTTTTCACGATGTCTCTTATCTACCTTAGGGTTCTTTTGATCCTACACACCCTTTTTCATGCATTCCACCATGTCTTAAGTCTTCTCCTAAGCAAGATCAAGCTACTACTTACACTGTTGAGCTTATTGACAATCAAAATAACCTTACTACACTTGTGCTTTCCAAAGATGATACTTCCATTAAGGTTGTTGAAAATGGTGTTGTTACTTCCAATGTTAAGCCTATTGAAAATCAAGAGAAAAATTATGAGCTTATGCTATCCAAAGATCCTTGTCAAGATCAAAGTCTTCCATCTTCTTATTCTACCACTCCATGTTCGCTTCCACTTTCTACTCTTCCTAAGTCTTTGCAAGCTTTGAACAATCCTATCAAAGAAGGTGCTCATATTCAAGATGTCCATGATTCTATTGAAAATTCTAATACTCAATCTAAAGATGTTGATATCCTTGGTTGTCATATAGATGCTGATGAACTTATTGATTATCCTTTTGCATCTTCCACTTCCATCCTTGGACCTCTTCCACCACTACTAAGAGCTTCACGTCTACCTTCCATCTTGGGTCCTTATTTCCCTTCACTTTCCCCTCCTAACTTTCCTAATTCACCATCCATCTTGGGTCCTTACATACCTCCATCTCCTATCTTTCCTCAAGATCAACATAGATGCATACCCTTGAATCCTTTTCATCCACCCACCCATCTAAACCAGTCATATCCTCCTTTTTCTTCCACAAGTCCCAAGTCTTTTGGAAGTAACTTGAATGTTCAATACAAGAAAAAGAAGCAATACAAGAATCCATAAAAAAAAAATCACCATGTCTCCTCTAATAGACACGGAGGCATAAAGTCAAAGAGATATCTAAGAAAAAAACTACAAGACAAGTATGGGTTCCAAAATCCATCATTGAAGATATTCTTTCTAGATCATCAAAAAGAAATAAAAATCCTACATCTATATGGATTCTAAAGTCTCTCTTGAAAGATTCTAGTGTTGAACAAAAAGTGAAGTTGACATTCAAGCTTCCAAAGGCTTCCACTTCATCTTCTTCTAAAAATATTCTTCCATTCCATGCACCTAAACCTCAACCTCTGCTATCCATTCACCATATTCCTTTATCCACATTTCTTCCATCCTCTTGCCACCCTTCAAGGTGTGTGTTGATGTTGATCTTGCCTTCCTTTCCATCTACCCTTTCACAATCCTTCCATGCATTATCCTTCTACCTTATATCATTTTTCCTCATTTGCCTATTCCTCCTATCTTCCAACCTCACTCGCTTTACATAAAACTTTATCCTCCATTTTTCTCTTCCATCTTCCTTTTCCTATCAACATCTTTGAGCATATCATTTTTAATCCTTAGCATATCATGGTTTATCCTTTCAAGGAGCACTATCTAAAAAGCTTGCCTTCTTCTAAAAAATTTATAAAAAAATGAAAAAAATTGAAAATGTGCCTTGGTGAAAACTTGGAAACAAGTACCTTGGTAGCAAAAGTAAAGAGAAATAAATTCATCCTATGGTGAAAACCACTCCCTTGTGGTGCCTTGGATAAGTACCATGATGAAAACCTGGCAATCAGGCATCATGCATAGTTCTTCTACATATTTCATCCATTCCATTTTCTCTCTTTGATCTTGACAATGTTGATCTATACACAAACATTTGGCTATCTTGTGAGCTATCTTATGATGATCTTTCTTTCATTCCCTTCATGTTTAGCTTTCATGTCTATCTTCCTCCATTCATTTTCACCTATTGCTATCATTTTCCCCTTTGGTCTTGATCTAATAGAAGAAAGAGTAAAACACAATGCTATGAAGCCTCTTGACATGTCTACTCCTTTGGACTACATCCTTTCCTTCTTTGGCATTACGCTCTTGTGACTTATCCTATGCTGGCCTTTCATTGCTTGTCCAAGTGCTTTTACATGACAATTTTTCCCTAGCTTGGGTATTCTTGAGGAGTTTTCCCTTGAGGATTTCTTCCCTTCATTATCTTTCATTCTCTTGTCTTCCATCTCTTCCACCAGCTTGGCAATCCCTCTTGTTCTCCACCTTGCTCGACATTGTGACTACACAATATGATCTTGCTTGGGAGTTTGCAATGGAAAAAGATGCTATCAAGTATACCAAGTATCAGAATAAGTATCAGAACAAGTATCAGAATCAGTATCAGAATCAGTATCAGAACAAGTATCAGAACTAGTATTAGAACCAATATCAGAACCAGTATCAGAAAAAGTATCAGAACAAGTATCAGAACCAGTATCAGAACAAGTATTAGAACCAGTATCAGAACAAGTATCAGAATCAGTATCAGAACTAGTATCAGAACAAGTATTAGAATGCCTACAGGGGATACACCTTTCGCTTTAGTTTATGGGTCTGAAGTGGTACTGCCTATTGAGGTTGAAATCCCATCACTAAGAATCAGAATGCATGGTCTCGTAACTAATGATGACTACAGAGTGTCTAGGTTGCAAGAACTTGAACTACTAGATGAGCGTAGACAAGCAGCGTATGATCATCTCAGAGTATATCAGAAGAGAATGTCTAGAGGCTACAACAAGAAAGTTAGACACAGAGAATTTCAGGTTGGCGATCTAGTTTTGAGAGAGAATCCTAAAAATCAATCACATCGAGAATGCAAGGGGAAGTTTGAACCCAACTGGCTGGGTCCCTTTGTCATCACTGCTACTTTTGGCTCTGGTGCCTATCAACTCTCAATGACTAAAGGAGAACAGCTCCGATAACCAATCAACGTTCTCCATCTGAAGAAATTCTACGCCTAAGGCATTCAGTCTATGGTAAAATGTCTTGAAAAAATTATAAAAATCAGAAAAAGTCCTGAAAAAATGAACATCTTGGTGAAAACTTAGCAATAGGCGCCTTGATGATTCACAAAAAAATCAAAAAAATATCAAAAGTACAAAAAAATTGAAAAAAATGAAAAATACAAAAAAAATGAAAAAAAAAAAAAAAATTGCCTTGGTGAAAACCTGGAAACAGGAGCCTTGGTAGCAAAAGTAGAATCTCTGCCAAGATGGTGAAAACTCAGCAAATGGGCACCACTTGTTTCAAAATGCTCCATCTATCAACACAATCTTGGTCTTTCCCAGCTTTCAGTCTTGCTTTAGTTTGTGCATATCTCCCGGTTTGTTTTGCATTTCCAGTTTTCAATAAGTCGGTTTGTCCACCAATCTGCTCAAGCATCTATTTCCTATCACTGTTCAAACTTGGGGGCAATCAATGTCATATCCTATGGTCTCCAGTGTATCTTAGACATCTCATATCCAGTCAGAGTCCTTTGACGCTTCATTTGAGTTAGTCAAGTCTGTCTTGTCTCCAGAAAGGATTTTGCATCTACAACAACGTAGTCAAACATCAAACTAAAAATGATATGTGCTTTTCATGCTTTTATCTCCTTGTATGCTTACTGATTCACATTGAGATTTTTGCATATTGTGTCCCTTCGAGCTCTTCGATGATGTCCTTTATAGGATTTAGAGAGTGATGATTGGGGGCATAATCTTTTCTTTGTTTTCTGCTTGTATGTGAAAATCTAAACAACTTTGGAAATTCTAGATTGAAATGGTGTCCGACTGTAAGAGCCTCTATCTCGAATTGGATAGCCATGCGTAGCTCGACCATTGATACCTATAAAATTCAAGGAAGTTTGATCTAACTATTGTCTTTTTGAGTGAGTTCTTTCTCCTACTGTGAAACGTGATCTTACCTAAGGATGTGAATGCTAAAGGGTCACTATGGGTAATTCACATTGGATTTAGAATGATCTCTTGATCATTTGATGTGTATGTTAAATGCAAATTGCTATATCAAAATGGACATGATATTCAGGTCATCCTGGCATTTGTGCCTTGGTGCTTATATCTAATCTGACATTCTGAAAACAAAATCAATATTCATATATCTATGGTTGTCGACCAGTGGGTGTTGTATTGATTCTTGCATTACAAATCGATATTCATATGTCCATGGTTTCATAGCTAGTGGGCATTGTATTGATTTATCCGGTTACCTAAAAGTTCAATGATGATAAAAAATTGACATATGATCAGTGAGTAGGTCCTAGGTCTTAGGTTGCATTTCATTTTGCATGTCTCTTTGCATTTTGCATGTTTGCATGATCTCACAATGATTAAATGAACTTCAATGCTTAAATGATTCTTCAAATCACATCTTCAAGTCTAACAAGAGCTGAATCTCACACGAAGGTTCCTCCAACGAAAAAACAAGTAGAATCTTTTTTTAGGATCAAAATCAAAATATGAGATCGTTCAATATGTCAAAATCATGATTTAAAAATTTTTGGGCCCAGGACGGTCTACTGCTTGCATATTCAACCTTCGATCATCACAGAAATCTAGTATTCAACTTAACTGATTATCTTACATCAAACTATCAAAATTTCAACTTGGTCAACTATGGTCAACTCATAGTTTCACCTAGTCAAACTTGGTCTTTTGGACCTCCAAATGATGCAGAATGCATTCTTGAACATGTATAACCACTTTTCCAATCAATTAACATGCTTCTGAACTCTCAACGCTGACTTTTCTTGTTAGATTTCAATTTTAATCCCGAAGGGGGCATGGTATTGCACATCATTCAAAGTCTGTAATCAAATTTGAAATCATATCTTTATGGCAATCATATCTCCCTCAGTAATCAAGACAACAATCACGTCTAGTTACTGATTCATCAAAAGTCCTCATCGCTCGGGGCAAATCTATCATCACTTGGGGCATATTAGATTCATCAAGATCCATATCAATCTGGTATTCTCCTAATCTTGTAAACTGTATCAATTTTTGCAACCATCGGATCATAGTGTTCTTTCCTTGGTTCTTTGGCAACTGAAGGATTCGGATGTGATACCTGCTAGTTCTGCTAAGACAATCGAGTCTAGAACTGGTCACTCACTTCTTAGCAATCCTAAGGTTTGGAATCAAGTGTTTTGACACTCTTTCGCAATCATAGGTTCATTTGCTATTATAGTGAACATTATCTTTGGTCATTCAAGACCTATTATCTTCATATCAAATCTTTCAATCAGCTTCTGTCTCATATCAATTATCAATTTCAAACATCAGTTTCATATCTTTATCAAACATAGACTTTCTTTGAACCACTGCGCTTCGCACAGTAATTCAAAGAGGGGCAAAATGTAATACCCCAAAAATGGGCTATAAGTTCATTAACCTCCTACATCTACAAATCGAATGAAATCAACATCAAAGTCCTAACCTAAGGCACATCTAAACATCATCGAATCCTAATTGATTATCTTAAATTCTGCATCGGGGAATATTCCTAGTAATATTCCTAATCATCATAATTATCTTTAATTTAATAATTATTTGGCAATAAATCACATTTATCCTAAGTTTGATTAATTGAATATTTTCATATTTAATTAATTAGATTTAATATCTTGCCACTTAATTGTGTAATTAAATTTAATTCTATCTATTATTAATTGTATTATTTAATTTTGACAATAAATCTAATATCTTATGAATAATTGATTAAATTTTTATTTAATTAATTAAAGCAAGTTGTCATTATTTAATAATATAGTTTTTAATAAAAGTTTGAAAAAATAATTGATTAACCCATAAATCAATTGTTTTATTTTCAAAAATCAGTTAAGTTGAGCATAAATCACTTTATTTATTAAATTAATTCATAAATAAAACATGCACAATCATAAAAGCAGACAACTATCAATTATCAGTTAAAGCTAAACTCTATTTTGAGTTAAAACTTAGCTTTTGCATGTTTTTGTGAATTAAATTATCTTTATTATCAGATAACTCAAAAATCAAGCTGAGTTAATTTGAGTGATTTATGGCTTTCTTCCATGCACCTCCAAAGCCTTGAATTTCTATAAAAACAAGGCTCAGCTCTTCATAATTCATCTTTCTCAAATATGCATCCAGAAATTTGCATTCTCACACTGTCAAATTGGAGTCTAAAGAATCATCTTTGCAAATCGACACCTTTGTGAGATCAATCTTGTTTTGCATTCATTTAGCATAAATTCATATCATTGTTAGATCAATTTCCATATTAGCATAGATTAGATTTCATATCAAGTTTTTTTTTCATTATTATTGCATAGAAAATCCAAAAAAATAGCTTAATTGCATTCAATTCATATCTAGATCAATTGCATTCAAATCCTTCATTTAGGTGTCATATAGGTCACTGATCTTGATAGCAATCTGAGAACATCAATCTCGCACCTATTAGAAGGCAGTAGATCGCTTGGTTAGATTAGATTTCAATTTTGCACGATTTTGATTATAGCTAACCTGTAATGTTTTACTGAAGTGTTGTGTCTACAGATCAGGTACAATTTTCACACACACATCAGGCACCAGTGGTATTTCATTTTCAGGAATCTCATCCAACACCACATATTCTTGTTTGACCTGTTCATGCTTCTTTTCCTGCAACTGTTCTTTATACATGACCTTATCATTGAATATAACATCTCTACTTCTAATTATTTTATGATTTTAAAAATCCCATAACTAATAACCATAGTCATCTACTCCATATCCAATGAAGGTACATTTTAGAGATTTAGCATCAAGATTTGTTCTATTTTCTTTATCAACATGGACAAAGGCTTCACAACCAAAGGTTTTTAGAAATGAATAATTTACCTTTTTACTAGTTCATGCTTCATCTAGAATACCATTATCTAAAGGGGCTGAAGGTCCTCTATTTATCAAATAGACAACAATGTTTATAGCATCTACCTAGAAATGAAGGGGTAGTCCAGCATGCAATCTCATGCTCCTTGCACATTCCATGATTGTCCTATTCATTCTTTCTAACACACCATTTTCTTGTGGGGTTCCTGGAACTTTCTTCTTCCTTCGAATTCCATTGATAGAATAGTAATCTTCAAAGGCTGTGTTGCAATACTCACCTCCATTATCGGATTTGAGACACTTTAACTTCTTTCTTGTCTCATTCTCAACCAAAGCTTTCCATTTCTTAAATGTTTCAAAAACATCACATTTTTGTTTTAGGAAATATACCCATGTTTTCTTGGTTGAATCATCTATAAAAATAACATAATAATGAGATCCACCAAGAGATGATACCTGATTCGGTCCCCATACATTTGAATGCACTAGCTCTAACTTCTCACTCTTCTTTTCTTTCCCAACTCTCAGAAATTTGACTCTTTTTCTGTTTACCATAAACACAATTTTCACAAAACTCTAAATCAATATTTTTCAGTCCTGGCAATAGATTTTTAGAGTGAAGGATTTTTATCCCTTTCTCACTCATGTGCCCAAGCCTCTGGTGCCACATTTTTTAATCTGTTCTTGCAATATTTATAGTAGCTTTCCCTGCATTAATGTTATGAGTAGCAGCTAAGGTAGAAAAAGTGTTACCATTACACAGATATAATGTGCCTACCTTCACACCTTTAGCTACTACTAATGAACCTTTAGCAACCTTCCATACATTGTCTATAAACATGACTATGCATCTTTCACTACCCATTTGTCCTACAAAAATTAAACTTATTCTTAAATTAGGAACATGGCTTACCTCCTGCAGCATCCATTCATTTTCATTTGGCAACTTGATCTTGATCTTTCCCTTTCCGACAATAGGACAGGGCTCATCATCACCCAAATATGCTTGTCCAAAATCATCTTGAACATAATCTTGAAAATATTTTCTATGGGTTGTAGCATGGAATGAAGCCCCAAAATCTATTACCCAGGAATCATTAACATTATCCAAACATAAGATTAAAGCATCTTGTAAATTATTACTTGCAACATTAGCTTCCTTACTATCATCTTCATTTCTATCTCCTTGTTTATTTTTTTGAGACCAACAGTCTTTCTTCAGGTGACCAAGCTTTCCACAGTACCAACAATCTTTCTTTCCTTTAGATTGAGAGCATCCTTTCTTTGACTTCCCTTGTGACTTATCATGCGAAGCGCATTTTCCTCCTTCCCTTGCTCTTCCTCTGTTCTCCACATTTAGAGAAAAACCTTATGAGGTTGAAGTTTCACCTATGCTTTTCCATCACATTTCCTCGCTTAGGAAAACATCAACAACTTCATCAAATTTCAAAGTATTTGAACTAGAGACAGAGTTACTTACAGCCATAACCAAGCTATTCTAGCTTTCTGGCAAAGAACATAAAATTAAGAGAGCCCTAACCTCTTCATCAAAGGAAATATTTACTGATGACAGTTGACTGGTAACTTTATTAAACTCATTTAAATGATTCACTACAAATCCTCCCTCACCCATTTTCATATTAAATAAATGCTTTATAAGAAATACCTTATTCGAAGCTGAGGGTTTCTCATATAACTTAGCCAATGTCTGCATCAGATCTACTGTCTTTTTTTCCTTTGATATGTTGAATGTTACAGATGGTGCAAGGCACAAATGAATAGATCCCAGTGCCTTTCTATCCAAAATATCCCAATCTTCATCTGACTGTGTGGCTAGTTTCTTTGTCTTTCCTTCTAATGGCCGCCACAAATCCTTTTGATACAGATAATCCTCCATCTACATTTTCCATAATTGAAAATTTTGGTCATTGAATTTTTCAACCTTGAATTTGGAATCCTCCATTTCTCCCACTCAAAACTAAAATTCATGCCAATCTACATCACAAACCTTGCTATGATACCAATTGTTAGGAATTGACAGATCTGGAACAATATAAGAATAAATAGTTATATGCAGAAACAAAAGAAGAGAAAAATATGAACATAGATAACACACAGATTTAATGTGGCTCACCCAAACCCTCAGCTACATCCACCTACACATCCGTCCAACCTTTCTTATTATCCAACAAAATAGTACACCAACATTATAATGAATTATGCATTTTAACCACTTATAACATGAGCAATCGCCACAATATCAACACCCACTACATGATCATTCACCACAATATCAATAGACTTAACCGCCTCATGTGTCTTCTATAAGTCTAGTGGTTGTATTGGGCATTATCATGTCAATCTTTTGGTGCAACGAAAACCACTACTTATAACAAGTAGTATCAGAGCTTGGTCACAGGTTTGAATCCCCTCGGGTAACACTGAGGGGGAGATTGTTGAAAAAATGGTCAGCACTCCCCTTGGGATTTGTGACATGGCTTAACTACCTCTTATGTCTTCTATAAGTCTAGTGGTTGTATCGGGAATTAACAGGTCAATCTTTTGGTGCAACAACAACCACTACTTGTAACAATGGATTCACTTAGACATTCGTACAAGACCAATTAAAAGAAGAATTCTTGCAAAAGAGACTTTGTGGAGAGATTGAACCTATATGAACATGAAATTTTAACACTTATAAAGTTATCAATTCACTTCAAAATACCTACAAGAGAATATTAAAAGGTAACAAAAGTTTTAATGTACAAGGTAGTCATCCAACTGAACCCAACATTTTAAAGCATAAAACAAAAGGGTGTTATTTCAATTTAAATGTTCACAAAGCTTATGTGGAGAAGGGAATTTACCACCCTCAAGATTGATAAAGTCTAAATGGATGAATTGACCCTTGCACCACCTCACTAAACTAGCGCTCTGGTGAGCTAGGGTGATCAAGAAGACTAATCTATTTAATGGAACTTAAGACATAAATTAAATGCAAGAAAAATTAAAGAAACAAAAATGACCTAACTATATTAACAAATATAATTATTTTAATTACTAGAAACAAAAATGAAAACTATCAAGATCAATTGTTTGGTTATGTGAGCTCATTTTCCTGGACAACAATGTGAGTCTAGGATTGTAGTGCGGATACAAGACAAAAGAGAAGTACACATATGCCTTGTACAAATAGGGTAAAAAAACTTAGAAAAAATAGTAGAAGACACAAAACCAACTAAATTTAGACTAATGATGAAAAACCAAGAGTAGAACTAACCTACAAAATTGACTATAACAAGGGGAAATCAAAGGAAAAGTAAGGCTTACAAAAAGGAGGTAGAAGAATCCCAAGATTTGTTGTTATTTCCTCCTCCAAAACCTTTACACAAACAAGAAGGGAAAAAAAAATTTGGGCTATTTGGAGTATTGTCTCAATCAAGTCCTTGTTTTTGTGTTCCACCTCCATAGTATCCAAATATATGGATGGATAAATCCAGTGATAGATAACTGATAAAAAATAGACAATAAATGAAATAACAATATTGTGATTAAGATGCTACGATATCATTAAAAAAAATTACATAGGGTGATATAAGTGAACTCACCTTCAAAGACAATAATCTGGAGCTTGATGGGATGAAGGAGAGGTAGTGATAAATATGGTGGAGCTGCAATATGAGAGTTCCAAAATGTTGTGAGAGATGTCTAATAGCTAATAAGAAGAGCCAAGGAAGCTTCAAGAAGACCAATAAATGCAATAAGAAGACTCAAATTTCTAAGAAGAGACCCAAATGAAAGAAAATTATGAACTTTTAAGATAGCCAAAGGATTCCTGGCATTGGTGGACAGTGAGAAGAGGTATTACATTATAGAGATAATTGTTGTAATGTCCCAACAACCACTTACATGTATGAAAATTTGTGGGACAAATGTGTGTTGCATGGACATATCCACAATGGACATATGTCCTAAGAAAAATAGGCCACAAGTTCAAGAATTTAGATAAGAAAAATGACAAAGAATATGGAGGGACATGGAGTCTTACATTGAGTCTTGATTTTCAGATAACGTAGAGTCATAATGAAATGAATAATTACATAGGGTGTAATTTATGACACTAAATTTTATCCCCACTTTAGCGAGCATATCATAATTGAATATGTGAGCTAAAGTAGAGGAAACTTAACTAAGGTTATTTTGTCCACATGGGGTTTCCCCTAGGAAAAAGTCCAAAATATTGCAAGATCACATGCAACATGTAAGGTGAAAGAGAAAGATATTGATAAGAAAGCAATCACTACTGGTACATCATTATGGGTATAAAATTGTGTTATGCTAGATAACCATACAACATGTCCATTTTGACTAAAATAAGAGTATAAAAGGTTAGATATTCATATGACAGGTGAATTTGATCACTCAAGTGTGAATAGAAAAGTCTAGATAGTCGTACAATAGGTGAGAGATTACAAAAATGCCAGTAGAAGTAATTGAGATAGATGGTAATACAATAGGGAAAAAGACATGTGAGTACAAGTAGCAAAGATAGATGGTTGTACAATAGGGGAAAATATCTTATAGGTGGATTAGACCCTACAAAGGTTGACACATCGAGTACAATTTTTAATTTTTCCAAAAATCATGTGATATAGAGACAATAAAATATAATACCCCCCTTAGAATGGAATGTATTGCACATAGGGGAACACAATCCATTATAAGGAGAAAAAAACATTGTGGCATGTCAACAAAACTAGATGTTTCTATGGAATTCCACTCCACAACAAGTGACATTATTTCCATGACATCAAGACAAGAAAGTAGAGATGGAGGGTTTGATTATTTAGTGTTGAAACCATAAGAGTAGAGAGGTTTATAATATATGAATTTAGATGGGTATTTCATCATGGAAAAGGTCTTCATATTTAAAGAATAAAATGTGAAGAAAAAAAAAACCAAAATTTTGGGTCAACATGGAATAAAGCTTGAATGCCTCCAACACTTTATATGGTTCCCAAACGTCAAAATTAAATATACAAAAGGTAGAACATGATGAAAAATAGAAGAAATTTATGATGTATCACACTTTCTCTCCAAGGAAAAATGGAGTAAATTAGGTCTTACAAAGGGACACAACATTTAAATAAAAGCACAAGAGAACATAGAGAGGAATGCTCCAATCTACATATGTAGAAGTGAGAACTACCTCACATTTCATCCATCAAAAAATCATTGTCCTCCTAACATTGATCGTACGAGGAGGGAGGTTGAGACTATAGTGAAACAACCACAATGGTAGCCCTAGGCACCTGCCTAATAGTTATAGCCAAGGATGAGACTGGTTTGAAATTCGCATCCAAAATCTCAACCAAGGAAAGTGTGAGGGATTGTTTGAAGATCACCATCAATGCTAGAATCTCCTAAAGTGGGTCAAGCATACTTTCCTCATAGGATGTAGGTGAATCAACCTAATGAAATATTTAATGAGCCATATTTTCAACCTTTCTAAAAGAGGTGGTGATGAATTTGAGAGAAGCCAAAGATCTATTCATTACAAGCATAGAAATAGACAAAGCCTCTACTAGAGAATACTTGCAATGCCAAAAATTGGTCATGGAGCCCTACTCAAATTTTCACTTAGATGATGAACATGACACCCTCCAATCCATTTTAGTGAGTCTAAGAAACTTGAGAAAGATAGGATGGCAATTAGAAAAAGGCACAGACTAGGTAGACATGACTGCACTTGACACCACCTATGTATACAACATGTTTATAGGTTTATGGAATTGTTTAATATCAAGAAGAATAGTGATTAGTAGAGATTCCTATGAAGATGAAATAAATATCTAGACCCACTTAGTGTTAGGCCCAATAGTCACTTCTAGAGTAGCAGGAAGAAAAATAGAGGATTTGGTTAAATGAGGGATAGATGCAGTAGGATTTGAACTAGGTATAGAAATAATAATTGAGGATTCATCCTCTACATCTTCTTCCCCTTATGTTGTGATGGTTCAACAACCTCTTCATTAGCAGCAATAATACCCAAATTCTCAGATAATGTGTTTATCATTTTTATTATTTTTCTGATAGCCTTAGGTATCAATATACCTAACTTGATTTTCTCTTTCACTTCCTCAAATGTACCATACCGATTTTAACTTTTTTCAACTGGTCTCTCTAACATTCCTTTATTTGTATAGATGTAGCATCAATTTTCCTCTCATATCCCATAGGTGGTAACCACTCAGTTCTTGGCTCCACAACTCTTATGATACATATGTCTGTATCTACTTCAAAAAATATCTCATCTTTATATTCTTCCACTAGATGAGGTGGAATCCTAAATATTTTATGCATTCTCAATTGAAATTTTAAAAAAAAAATCATGATCAAGTCAAAATTATCTCTTGTTCCTTGAATATACTCATTAATCTGATAAACAATCGATTTATCTTCTTTCTAAGTTACTTCACCGACTGTAGGAAAGAAATTTTGAAAGTAGAAGAAAATGCATACCATAAGTGGTCCAAAATTCAAAGTATTGGACTTTTCTTTCCTCATGGTATTCATATTGTCATCCAACTACTTCAACAATATCTCACAGAGATCTATCTTCATATCCTTTTTGACAATTTTTTAAGTTGTGTCAACTGCTCCACAGGGTACACTATCTACCCTAGATGATTGAACTATTCAATAGGATATGATGTTAGATGCAAATCTCAATTTAGTGTCATCAAAGGTGGATAAATTCAATCCTCTTCCATCCCATTTCACTTTTGTAAGCTCACATAGCTTATTCTTATCAGTTTGCTTGTATGCCCTCAGTCTATTACCAACTAAAAATCTAGTAACTATGTGCAAAACATCTTTGGTAATCTTCACTGGTCCATCGACCCATAGTAAATGATCATGCACTCAACTTAGTACTATCCTTATCCATTCATGTTTGAATACAATTGGCACATGCATAGCATGGACCAAACCCTTAATCTACAAATTTGTGTGGTTGCCTTTCAATTTTCCATTCACACACAAATTTTTCTATGATGTGTCAATTTATCCTTGGAATATGTCTTTAATTTTGTAGTGGATGAAGGCCTAAATGTCTTTAATAAGAATTACCCTTGGTGGGATCAATGATAAGGCTCCAGCTTTGTCAATTTCCATAGCAATGACGGGAGGAAGCTTGTACTTCAGATTCATGGGATCAATCTTCTCAACAATTACTAGTTTTTGTATATTAGGTTCCATCTTGATCTCAGACATGTTCTTTAAACACTAGGGTTCCACTTGAATAGTAATTAGAATTTGTGAACACAACTTGGTAAACGCTAGAAATACCTTGAATGTTCTTTGCAAATGCTCGCAATGCTCAAATGATCGCTTGGAATAGCTCAGTGATCTTCTCTTTGTCAAATGGTTCAAAGTGTTCATGAAAGTGTAAGGTAAAAATGAAATAACATTCCCTCTATTTATAGTTTTTCCTATGTTAGGGCTTCCAACGGCTATAAAATTTTCATTAAAATGTGTCTTTTGTACTTCATTTCACTGATAACTAAACTACACTTTCTTTCACCGAATGGAATAAAATAGCCCAAACACTTTATCGATCAACATATGAAATGTTAACTTCATAACTTATATCTAAATGTATCTTAGTATGCTAATGTGGGTCTTAACACTAATTCTAGGAACCGATTTAAGATAAAATTTAGGTTATCAGCTCATGCACATACCTTTGACTAATTAAGTGAAGATAGGTGCACCCGATCCAGAGGATGTGGTGCCATCAGTAGTTCCAAGTTCTGTTCCATCATCTTGAGACTTACTTCTCCAAGTCCTATTCATCTGATCTCTTATTTCATCAATGTTAACTTGAGTCTTTTCACTCGGTTTCTCCTCAGTCAAATCTTTATTTTGGTACCTGTAGTCTTTGGCTAGGTGACCAATCTTGTGACAGTGGAAACAAGCCATTCCAGAGTTTGTCCATGATTTCCTTTTGTTCATACCATGCATCCTAAAGAAATTTGCAGCAATGTGACCAAATCTTCCACATGCGGTACAATTGATTTTTGTATTATAATCCTATGGTATAGTTGGTCCTTGTCAGTTGTTTGCAACATTCTGTCAATGAGGGACCCATTTCTCATTTTTCCTTTATGATTTGCATTCTTCATATTTATGACCATACCTCTTGCAATTGTTATATTAGCCTTCAAATATTGGCTTTTTTGGATTGTTAGTAACTCTTTCTCTACATTCAAATTCCTTATGAGCATACTTATTGCAATTGTAACAATGACCTTTAAATTTAGGAGTATTTGGTGGATTACCTCTTTTGCTCCTGCAGATATTTATTGTGTGTCATGGTTTCCCATAGTGATAGCATGTAGGCTTCTTTGTTTTTGGTGGGATAGCAACATTATCTTGGTTGATTTCTTGTTTGGAGGACTCACCCTTCTCGGTGTTGTTGTTTGCATTATATCCAAGTCCAGAAGTGTCTCTTTGTTGTCTCTTATTTCTTAGTTGTTCATCCAGAATCTTCAATGCTTCTTCATTTCTTTTCAAGACTTCATTATCATCTTTTAGATCATTCTTTAGATGTTCATTCTCAGATATTATGTCAGCAATCTCTCCAACTCTCCTTGCAATTTCCTGATTTGCACTAACTAGTTGGTATGTCATGTTGTAGTGAACTTGTGTCAACCTTAGTATTTCTCTATCTTTATCATCCACTCTTCAATTCATTTTCCTTCTCTCTTATTTAGCTATTATTATTTCATCTTCAACTTTTCCCTTTTTTTCTAGGATTTCACACATCCTTATTGATTGTACTTCTTGTTCTCTTTTTAATGCTTTCACTTGATTAGCTAGGTTTTTGTTCTTTTTAGATAGTTCTGATATTATAGCATCAGATTCATCAAACATGCTTCCCTCTGATTGTTCTACAAGTTCTTCAACCTAATCTTGAGTTTCCTTCAATTGTTGTGCTAGCTCCTTCCTCTTGATAAGTGATTGTTTCAATTTTGTGTTCACTTCTTCAACCTTCTTATTAGCCATCTTGAGTTCCACATCCATTTTCTCAATCATCCTTTGATACTTGTATATTTCCATCTTTCCAATTCTTTCCTCTCAAGTGGTTAAACTTATCAATAAGAGATTGTGCTCTAATACCAATTGTTGGACTAAGTATACAAAGGTGAGTACTGAGAGGGGAGGGGTGAATCAATATTGTAAAACACTTTTAAACTAATTAAACTTTCTGTCTTAACCATTTACTGATCCATAGTTTTTGCATGTATCTTTGTATCGTCAAAAAATGGAAGCACTTCCATTTAGGACTAGTTTAGCCCTCCGAGTAGGTGGTTTGGGGTCATGTCAAATGCCTCAGATAGGTCCCTAGCTTGCTGCTAGCTTTTTCCCCTGTTCTTCCCTATTTTCTCCTTATTTCCAGCCTATTTCTAGCACCATGCATTGTGAATTTGAGGTTCTTGACATCGGGGTCAAGGTCAACCTTTTGGGTCAAGGTCAACCTTGACCCTAACCTAGGTCAATGTTGACCTTGACCCTGACCCTGAGTCCATATTTCAAGTTCCAAAGGTTTCGGGATGTTAGGCTTCAGAAATTTTATTTTCCCACTTCCAGATCGGTTGTTTCAGATTTCAAAATGGTAAACTCTTAAATTATATTTAATCTAGGTCTATTTCTAGGGGTATGGGCCCAATGGGAATTTATTTCTCATATTTTAGCCTCTCTAGGAGTTTGTGCCCTAGATCACTATAAAAGGAAGTCTTCCTCTCTCATTTCATCCATCTCTTTTTTATATCTCTCAATCAATCAAGTGCATCCACAATCCATCAAGTTTTCTCTCAAGAAAATAAAGCAAGGAAACATTCAAGAAATCATCCATTCAAGCATTCATGTTCTCCATTGAAGATCAAGGATTCAAGAATTCAAGCCTTTGAATGGATTTGGTTCAAGCATCCAAGATTCATCATTCAAACCCTAGATCTATCCATTATGGTGGTGTGATCTTCCTTCAAGATCCTTTGTTCATCTTCAAGATCCATTCATTCTTCCTACACGGTGGATTTCATGCATACAACCATGGAAGTTTTGATTTAAATGTAACACTTTTTAGTGTTGAGTCCAAGCTTTCATATCAACATACTTGTTTACATTTCAAATACAATTGCATATCTATTAAATATCATAGCTTCGTTGTTAGATCTTCTTCTACTACTTGCTATCATTCTCTATTTCAATTAAATTTTTAAGGTTGATTCCAAACCGGTGTTTGACTAAGGCAAACCCCTCATCCAAACAACAAAACCCTTTTTCTTGTAGGTACAGGTGTGGGATGGCGAATATCAGTGCAGATATGGATACCCTTTTCGGTGAAATTTCAGGACTTGTGAACAGAGTTTCCGTTAGAGCAGTGTAGGTCAAGATCGACATAAAGGGGTAAGATTGTGCCCCGGGGTAAGATCTTACCCCTATTTTGGGTCAAGGTCGACCTGACTCAAAAAAAGAAAAATATTTTTGGGTTTTGTAGATCTCACAGTTTCGGTTTAGGATCATGAAAATCAATAGTTTCTGAGAGTAAGTACTTTTATTTCTTCATTTCAATTTTAGCATTTCAAGATTTACATTCCATCCCATTGGAATTCAAATGTATGTATAAAATATGGGTTTAGGGTCTCTCTGATGTGCATTATTCTAAACCCTATTCATCCATATTTTATATCTTACATTTTGGTGAACTTGACGAGCTTACCCCCTATCTTTTATGGAATTAGATCCCCTATTGTGTTTGTGGTGTTAGATTTCCCTTTGTATTATCTTGTGTGTTCACCTTCATCTTACATTTTGGTGAACCCGTTTATGACAACTCTTTCTTTTATAGTGTTAGATCTTACATGCTTATAAAAGTAGATTTCTTTTATGCTCTTGCATTTATATTTCAAAAATATAAATGCAATTGCAAAATTCCTTTAAAAATACAAAAATATTTACATTTTTCATGCTTTTAGTGTTACTTTGTGTTCAACATGTATGATTTTTGTTTTGAATACTTTGATGAGGATTTTATTACAAAAGAGGATAGAAGTGAGGATGAAAATTGTTCGAATGAGATCTCCATTGATCCTATTCCTATTTCATCTTCCTCTACAACCTCTTCAATTGATCTTTACCATAGGGTGTGTGCATGGTTACCTTCATGTTCCACTATTTACAACATTAATGTATCTAGAATGTTATATCCTAAATATTATATTCAAGCTATAGAGGCCTTTGAGAAAATCCTTTGTGACAGTGATCAAGGTGTTAATCTCCTATGTGGTATCACTCATCTTGTGCATTTAAATGTCAAACCTTTAGCTCAATAAGCTCAAGATTCAGGATTTACTCCTCTTGTCACTAGTGTGGAACCTTCTTCTATTCCTTTACCTAGCATTCCTACTTACACTTTTCCTTTAGTGGTTACATCTCTTCCTGTGAGTGTTCCACCAGTGTCTTTACCTACCTCATAGCCTTCTTACCATAGTATTCATTATACCTATTCCAACCCTCTTCCAACTATGGTTCCAAGTGTTCCTCTGATTGTGTCTTCCATTCCTGCCGCTTCCTAAACTTTTCCTAGTATTCCTAATCTTCCTAATCCTAATCCTATCCTTCCTAATCTAGTTCCTAATCTTCCCAATTCTCATCCTATCATTCCTAATCCAATTCCTAACATTCCTAATATCCCCATTCCTATTTCTCCATCTACTATTCCTAGTTCTTCTCACACTTTTGGTAAGGCTCAAACTATGGTTCATGATGCGGATGTGCAAGAATTCTTGGATTTACCTTTCCCTTCTTATCTGATCCATGATGATATTAAAGGGAAAATAAAAGAAACTTCTTCTAAACCTAATATTATGCCCTACACAACCATTTCTCATGAACACCGTAAACAATCACCTCTTGCAGAAGCTTTACAAGATATGTACACTACAAGATACAATATGATAGCTAAACAAGATTATAAGGGTTTAGGTCTTGGTCTTAATGAACATGGTATTAAGTATCTGGTTCATCTATCCCCTAAAAAGGATTTGCATGGACTTGGCTTTCCGTTATCTCAAGTTAAGGTGGTTGATTATAATAATCATCCTCCCTTTCATGATCTTCTACCAACACCTTCCCTAGATACTCCTCAAGATATGGCTAAAAAGGTGTATGTTTAGTTAATGAATCCTAAGAAAGAAATCTTTAAACCTATGTTGAAAGATGCTCTCTCCAAGTACAAATATTCTCTTCACTATAGTAATCCACATTTACTTGTTGATTGTTTTCATTTCAAGATATATGTTAGAAAAAGAGTTGCTTTAGGAATTATACCTCACTCTTGTGCGATATTACAATTTCTTCATAATTTTACCCCTCATTCTTTTATAATATAGATCTTTTCTCCTCTTGTCTCTTGACTAGGGGGAAAGAGGTATTTCATCCATTCCTCTAGAATCCATTATGCTCTTAGCGTGTATTTATTTTTAAGCTTAATTGGTTATTCTTTCTATATTTTATCCCTATGGTTTTGTATTATGATATCTTTCCTTGGTTCATAAGCATCCATAGCTCTCCTCTTGCCTTCATGATATCTTTTCTAAAGACATTAGTTTTGCAAAGGTATCCCTTGCTTTCATCCCTAGGGGGCAAGGTTTTCCTTCTTTCTTTCTGTCTAGGGATCAACTTTCCTTAGCTTAGTGGCATTTGTTTATTCTGCAACATTATTTCATTATACTGATTGATGTTTTTGCTATGGATATCCTTTTATGTGAGAGGTTGTTGTCCTAAGTCATCATCTCTTCTTTATTTGACAAATTATATTCTTTATAAACTCTTGCCCTTGCTTTATGGTTAGAGTTTGATTCCTTCATTCCAAGATTCCTCTTCCTCTTGATCATAAGGGGCTTGTTGATTGAATCTTGGGTCCTTCTTTACTTTTCTTTGAAAGATGATATTTTATCCAAAGCACTCCTCTATGGTGGGGGTCTTGTTGATAAGGTTTATTTCTCTTTGAAGATCCTTTTTCCATAAGTGACATATCATTTTCATGATTATATATGCTCTTTAATGTAAGAGTTAATACCCTTCGCTAAGAATATAGTGTACATTGTTGTTAACATGATGTCTCCTTACTTTGTGAAGTAGGTATCCTCCTTCTCTTCCTTATCATGTCTAGTAGATAGCCACGATAAGGAGGGGGGAATATATAGGGTCTCCCTTGTACTATATTTTTTCAATTATATGCTAAATCCTCCAAAGGTAACACACATAAGTTGCTAAATCCTGAAGAGACATGCATTTTCAAGTTCAATATGCTAAATACATGGAAGGTAACGCACATAAGTTGCTAAATCCTGAAGGGATACACATTTTATATTCCATGGTGATACAAGAATGTGCATCTATGGGTATTCCAAAAGCCATCAAAAGATGCATTACAATTACAAAGCATAGTTTATGGGTGAACCATCAAGTTTGGCCACATGTTTGGATCTCCCTCCTTGGTGATTCACGGTAAGGTGTGCATCTTATTGGGCAAGGTAATCACTCTTTTCCCTTTCTCTCTTTTCACTTTCATGCTAGTAGGATTAGATCATGAAGCTATATTATTTATAGTGTTTCTCTTGTCTTTCTTATGTAATCATTTATGCTTTTATGATAGCTTTCCAAATATGATATTAGTATAGGAATCATTTCTTAGCAAGGTTTCCTTTACTAGTTGATTTGGTTTGTTTTAGTACTAACCCCCCTTTTTGTGTCTTTTAGCTTTGTTTTTGTTTTTCTTTGTTTTCGCACCCTTGTGTGTGTATGTTGAGTTAGAATCCTTGGCTTGGGGGCTCATGTCCTTAACTGAGTGATATTCTACCTCATTGCGATCCACTGGAATCTTTCTTATCCTTTACCAAGACTTTGCATTGAATCCATACTCTTGCTAAAGTGGGGGCTAAATGCATCATCGGAAAATGGAAGCACTTACATTTAGGACTGGTTTAGCCCTTTGAGTAGGTGGTTTGGGGTCATGTCAAATCCCTCATATAGGTCCTTGGCTTGTTGCTGGCATTTTCCCCTGTTCTACCCTATTTTCTCCTTATTTCCAACATATTTCTAGCACCTGGCACTATGAATTTGAGTTTCTTGACCTCGGGGTCAAGGTCAACCTTTTAATTCAAGGTTGACCTCAACCCTGACCTAGGTCAAATTCGACCTTGACCCTAACCTTGGGTCCAGATTTCAAGTTCTGGAGGTTTCAGGATGTCGGGCTTCGAAAAGTTTATTTTCCAGCTTCCGGATAGGTTGTTTCAAATTTTGGAATGGTAAACTCTTAAATTATATTTAATCTAGGTCTATTTCTAGGGGTATGGGCCTAATGGGAATTTATTTCTCATATGTCAGCCTCTCTAGGATTTTGTGCCCTATATCACTATAAAAGGAAGCCTTCCTCTCTCATTTCGTCCATCTCTTTTTCATATCTCTCAATCAATCAAGTGCATCCACAATTCATCAAGTTTTCTCTCAAGAAAATCAAGAAAGAAAGCATTCAAGCAATCATCCATTCAAGCATTCAAGTTCTCCATTGAAGATCAAGGATTCAAGCATTCAAGCCTTTGAAGGGATTTGGTTCAAGCATCCAAGATTCATCATTCAAACCTAGATCTATCCATCATGGTGGTGTGATCTTCCTTCAAGATACTTTGTTCATCTTCAAGATCCATTCATTCTTCCTACAAGGTGGATCTCAAGCATACAATCATGGAGGTTTTGATTTACATTTATGCTTTTTAGTGTTGAGTCCAAACTTTCATATCAACATACTTGTTTATATTTGAAATACAACTGCATATCTATTGAATATCATAGCTTCGTTGTTAGATCTACTTCTACTACTTGCTAGCATTCTCTATTTCAATTCCATTTTTAAAGTTGATTCCAAACTGAGGTTTGACTAAGGAAAACAACTCATCCAAACAAAAAAACTATTTTTGTTGCAGGTACAAGTTCATGACAATGAATATCAGTGCAGATCTGGATACCCTTTTCGGTGACCTTTCAGGATCTGCAAACAGAATTTCCGTCGGAGTAGTGCAGGTCAAGGTCAACATAAATGGGTGAGATTGTGCCCCAGGGTAAGATCTTACCTCTATTTTTGGTCAAGGTTGACCTAGCTCAGAAAAGAAAAATATTTATGGGTTTTGTAGATCTTACAATTTCATTTCAAGTACGTGGAGATCAATAGTTTCTTAGACTGTTTGACAGGGTTTTCAGCAGGTTCCTTTTCAGAGGTAAGTACTTTTATTTCTTCATTTCAATATTAGCATTTCTAGATTTATGTTCCATCCCCTTATAATTCATATGTATTTGTAAAATATGGGTTTAGGGTCTCTTTCATGTGCATTATTCTAAACCATAGTCATCTATATTTTATATCTTTGTATCATCTTAAAATGGAAGAACTTCCATGATAAGAGTTTTTAGCCCTCCAAGTGAGTGGTATAGGGTCATGTTAAGTTCCCTGATTGGGTCTTTGCATGTATTTGGCTTTCTCCCCCCGTTATGCCTCTCTCTCTCCACCTGTTTTCACTTTATTTCTGCATTTCCTAGCACTCTGGATTGAGGTCCTGAGGTTTTTGACCTCAAGGTCAAAGATGACCTTCAGGGTCAATGATGACCTTGACCCTGACCTAGGGTGGGGTCTACCTCATCCTTGACCTAGGGTTCAAATTTCAAGATTCCAAGATTTCCAAGTGTCGGGTTTCAGAAATATTTCTTTTCCCACTTCCGGGTCGGCCATTTCGGGTTTCAGAAAGGTAAATCATTAAATTTCATTTAATATGGGTCCATTTCTAGGGGTTAAGGTTAATTTGGATTTAAATCCCCAATGTCAGCCTTCTCTAGAAGATTGTGCCCTAGATCACTATAAAAGGAAGCCTTCCTCTCTCATTTCAATCCATCTCTCAATCAAGTTTTCAAGTGATCTCATCTCAAGTTCTCAAGTGCAATCAAGCAAGCAAGAAGGAGAAATAAAGCAAGCAAGCATTCATTCATCCTCAAGCCTAGCATTCAAGAATCCATCAAGGAGATCCATTGTTATCCATTGAAGCATTCAATCTCTTTGGAGCCCCCTTGAAGATTCCTCCATCCACATTCATCCAAGCCTCCTCATATGCAGAGATCCATTCAAGATTGGTGTTGAAGATCAAATTCCATTGATTTGAGACATCCTACATACTTCTACATTCATTTGGAGCATCCATACTTGTGGATTCGAGGATTCGAATCCTCCATAAGGACTTCAACATAAGCAAGGTGAATTGTTTCATTTACTTTGTTTATGCACATTACAATTTCAATTCAATTTCAAGGCTAATTCCTAAATTGGGGTTTGACCAAGGAAAACCCCCCATACAAACAACAAAAAATCTCATTTTCTTATAGGTACAGGTGCAGTACTGTGAATATGAGCTTGGATCTAGATACCCTTTTTGATGAACTTCTAAGATCAGTGAACAAAATCAAAGTTGACCTTCAAAATCCCAAAGTAGTCTTTGACCTTTTATCGGGGTCAAAGACTACTACTGCCAGAAAGACAAAAGTTTTCTGGGTTTTCTTTGTCTCGGCATTTCCAGTCCGAAATAGGTTGTAGAATTGTTTGAAACTGTACACAGACATCAAAAATCAGCATTTTCCAAATTTTCCCTATTTTGAGGTTATTATTTTCCTTTCAATTATTTCAGATTTCAAGTATATACTGTTCATAGCGAAATATAAGGTTTTCTTCTTCATTCATATTCTCCATAGATTGATTCTTTTGTGTATTGACCTTTTGGTTGATCAATTTGGATCTCTCCTTTGAGAATTTGGATTTAGAAGTGGATCTCATATTTCCCCCATTCAATTAGGTGATTCCATTTCAACTCTATCCATATAAGGTTATTTGTATACCATTTCACCTTATTCATTTTGGTGAACCCGACAAGCTTACTCTCTTTCTTTTTGGTGTTAGATATCCCTTTATATTATCATTTTGGTATTAGATTTCTCCTTTGTGTTAAATCTTGCATGCTAATTAGATTTCAAAAATACAAAAAATTGCAAAATTTCTTTCAAAATACAAAAATATTCATGCTTTATGTTTTCTTAGTTTAGTTCATTTGCATTACATTGGTTTATGAGCTTTACTACTACTAGTCCTACTTATAACATTTCGGTTAGAAGAATTTGTAGACTCATGAGTCCCTTTGATCCTGAATCTTCCTCTCCCTTCCTTAGGATCCTGGATGATAATTTGATTCTTCATGATTCCAATCCTATTATGGAGCAAAACTCTTCTCACTCTTCTCATGATGAGGATGATGCTTTAAGAGTTCCTCCTGAACAAGTCCAAAAAATTTCAATTGAACTTGATAAAATAGGTAACTGGCTTATTCAAGAAAACCATAATCAAGATTCTATTCAAGCTATAGAGGCTCTTAAGAAAGTTCTTCATGATAGTGATCAAGGTGTTAACCTCTTGCATGCTATTACTCATCTCGTGCATTCAAATGTTAAACCTCTAGCTCAAGAAGCTCAAGACTTAGGGTTGATTCCTCCTATCACTAGTGTAGAACCCTCTTCTAATCCTTTACCTAGTGTTCCTACCTATACTCCTTCTTTGGTGACTGTGATGATTCCCTCTATTCCTATGAGTGTTCCTCCTATGTCCCTGCCTACATCACAAGCTTCATATCATAATGTTCCTTTTACTTATTCCAATCCACTTCCAACTATAGTTCCAAGTGTTCCTCCAGTTGTATCTTCTATTCTTGCAGCTTCTTACACTGTACCTAGTGTTTCTAATGTTGCTATTCCTCCTATTTCCTCTAATGATTCAACAATCATCAGTTTGGCTCAAACTATGTCTTCCTTACAACAAAAACTTGCTTCCTTAACTCAAAACAAGTTTAGTGTTCCTACATTTGACATGGGAAGTCATTTTTCCCAAGACATTATTCGTACTCCTATTCCTCAGCAAGTTGATATGCCTCATCTTGAGAATTACAACAGAAAAGGAGATCTTGTTCATCATGTTAAAACTTTTCAAATCCTTTGTAGTGATTATGTTCATGACCATAGGATTTTAGCCAAATTGTTTACTAGAACTTTTCGCCACAAAGCCTTACAATGGTATTGTTCCTTGCCTCCTTATTCTATTGATTCCTTTCCACAACTTGCTAATGCTTTTATTCAACAATTTCAAAACATTGGCCTGCAAGTGTCTTTGACTGATTTGATGCATTGTAAACAAAGTGCTAAAGAAAAATTAACTGAATTTATTGGTAGATTTAAGCATTTGCATGCTTAGATTTCCTATCCTATTCTTGATATTGATATTCAATGTATGTTTATTTCAAATTTGCAAAAGGATATTAGAGATAAGATTCTGCTTACTGAATTTACCTCTTTTCAACAACTTTGTGCAGCGCTTCATCATTATCAATTACAAGTGAGTCAATTTGAGAGCAGCACTCCAATGGCTCCTGTTCCAGTTGATAAAACTGATGTTGCTCCTAATCTGAACAAATTTCAAAAATTCAACAACGATGTCAAGATAAACAAACAAGCGAATGTAGTTGCTAATCAGGTTGTTGTTGCATCTCACAATGCCACTTCTGCATCCACTGCTTTTTTATTAAATCATACGTTTACTCCTCTTTCTAAATCTTTACGTTTTGTTATGAATAGGTTGTTAACTACTAATATGATTACTTTACCTCCTATTCAACCTCTTTTACCTACTATGATCACATCTAAATATTTTGATCCTAAAGCTTTTTGTCAATATCATCGTCAGAATGGTCATGATACTAAGAAGTGTTATTCTTTAAAACATAAGGTTCAAGACGTAATTGATTCTAATGCCTTATTTGTTGATAATCTTGATGGTAGTGGGAATAAATATGTCTCTCCTCCTAATCAAAACCTTCAAATCTATACGAATCCTTTACCTACGCATGATACTAATACCATTTCCTAGCCATCTTCTATGGAAATTGTGTATGATTCAAAGATGGATGATCTCAATCATGTTGTTTATCAAGTGGAGCATGTTGATCAAATTTTATCTCCACCTCAATCTCAACCTCAGCTTCAACCTCAAGTTCAATCTTAACCTCAACCAAAACCTAAGCCTAAATTGAAAATTCAACCTAAACCTCGACAAAAACCTAAGAATAAAAGACCTCAAGAACTTTTGATTACCTTTGATGATTCTGAGACTATTAAAGCTCCTGATGGTCCCCTTTACATTTATGCTAGGATTTCTCAGAAACCTACTCATGGTTGTCTTGTTGATCCTACATCCTTAGTCAATGTTATTACTGAAGAAAATCTTTTTATGAAAAATTTGCAACGTGATTCTTATGATACATCAAATGTGTGGATTCAAACTTGTAATGGTTTTCTTTATCCATCATTTGGTTCTATTAACTTGTCGGTTGAACTTTGTGGAAAAATTGTGAACACTACCTTTGTTGTTGTTCCTACTTCTGATCAGTTTCAAGTTAAGCTTGGTTTGTCTTGGTTAAATGCCATGCATGTTATGCATGTTGTTGCTTCACCTATCCATAAATGTCTTAAATTTTTTCATGATGAAGAAGTGAAGACGGTTAACCATAGTTTATATCAACCTTCTAGGCCTAGAGATTGTGCTGCTCTTGATTTCTTTTGGCCTTCATTACCTAATTCATGTCCTCCTCAACCTAATAATCTTTGCCGTTCATATCAAGCCTATAAACATCATAAAATTCTCAAATTAAGCATACCTCCTATGGATCTTAGTTGTGATCTTTTTCCTACACCTTCTATACCTCCTTTAACTATGGCTTCTAGTTATGTTAATCAAGTTCCTACTATTACTAATAATCTGATTGATCTTCCTAAAGAACCTATGAAGGATCCTATGGTTGTTCCTCCTAGTTCTCAACCTATTTCAAGTAAAGAAAAATGTAATTGATCTACTAATGAACAAGAAGCATCGTGCTCATGCTAAAGCTTGTAATTCTATTCTTCAAAGATCTCTACCTTCTTCGGATAAACCTATGCATGATGTGTTAGAAGAAGTTGTTACTAATAATGATGTTAAGATGCACAATTATGATGATTCTATTCGTATCTTAGATCCTATTTTGATTAATTTGGATGAAGAAGATACTCTTGATGATACTAATGATCTTAATAATGAATATGATACTATTGACATTGACATTGATTTACCTAATATTTCTCAAGAGGATCCTTGTTTGGAACTGGCTATTATTCCTACTGTGTTGGATGTAGTCCCTCTTGCGAGTTACCCACCTTCCCTAAATGATATACAATGAGATGGGGAGAGTAGGAGGCATGCTTGATTGGCTTGTCCTTTGTGGTAGCTTTTTTGTCTATTTTCTTGTTGTATTGTGCTTCTCTCATGATGTGTTTGCTAAATGTTGTTAGATTCTTTTATATGACCCTTGTTGCTTTGTTGGTGCAAGGTGATAAAGGAATCAAACTTGTTGTACAATTCCTCTATATGTATCTCTATTCTTCTATATGTTTTTTATGTTATGTTGTACTTGTGCTATTATTCGTAAATGTTTCCTTGTGTAATTTTCTTGGATCTGACACGTGGTAGCACTAAATTCTTTTTGGTCTCCATGTCATGGTTTGAAAAGATTCTTCTTCGTATATATTATGTGACCTTTCCTCCTTTGTGATTGTAGTTCTACTTTCTTTGGGGAATAATGTCAATTCATTTGCAATAATATCATATATATATATTATCTTATGATCATACTAACCCCACAATAGGTAGATCTCTTTTGTGTTCTCTGTATGTTTCTATGGTATTTCCCTTTATTTGTCTTCATCTGGGGGCATCTCGTAGTGGAAACGTAATCAGTGGAGTTTTTTATGTTTCTGTTAATGCCATTGCTCCTGTTAAAGTGTTAGCAATGACTTTAATGTGGGGGCATATGCTCTACTCACCTATTGCACATACACACTTTTCAATACTCATATATTATTTTTCAAGATACCTTTTCTCCCTTTTTGGATTAGTGACTAATCCTTAAAGCATGGATTTATATTTCAGGATCTCTTGATCCCGCCAGTTTCAAATTTTTGATCCCTTAAGGTTGGAGGTGTCCTTAAGACCGGATCTCTTTTTCTTTTGGTTTTATTCTTATAGAATAGAATATTCCTAAGGGTGAATCCTTGATGGGTTGACTAGTGAGTAGCCACATTCACTAGGTGGTTCAATTCCATCTTTCTAGTTGTGTCATTTCCTTGTGTGGCTCACAATGAGACATAAGTTCTCATTGGGTGAGATAATGACACCCTCTCTTTCTCTTTCTCTAGAGATGTCTCTCTTATTGTGATCTTGGATTTGACAAAGACTTGAGTCCATAGGGGCTTGAGGTTTCTCTTTGTCCCTTTGATTATGATAAGATTATCTTTTCATTTTGATCTCCTTTACCAAGAGTTTGCATCGAGTCCATACTCTTGCTAAAGTGGGGGCTTAATGTATCATCTTAAAATGGAAGCACTTCCATGATAAGAGTGTTTAGCCCTCTGAGTGAGTGGTCTGGGGTCATGTTAAGTGCCTTGATCGTGTCTTTGCATGTATCTAGCTTTCTCCCCCCGTTATGCTTCTCTCTCCACCTATTTTCACTTTATTTTTGCATTTCCTAGCACTCTGGATTGAGGTCCTGAGGTTTTTGACCTCAAGGTCAAAGACAAACTTGAGGATCAATGACAACCTCAACCCTGACCTAGGTCAGGGACAACCTCGACCCTAACCTAGGGCGGGGTCTACCTTGTCCTTGACCCAGGGTTCAAATTTCAAGATTCCAAGATTTTCGAGTGTCGAGTTTCAGAAATATTTCTTTTCCCACTTCTAGGTCGTCCATTTCGGGTTTTAGAATGGTAAATCATTAAATTGCATTTAATATGGGTCCATTTCTAGGGGTTAAGGTTAATTGGGATTTAATTCCCCAATGTCAGCCTTCTCTAGAAGATTGTGCCCTAGATCACTATAAAAGGAAGCCTTCATCTCTCTTTTCAATCCATCTCTCAATCAAGTTTTCAAGCGATCTCATCTCAAGCTCTCAAGTGCAATCAAGAAAGAAAGAAGGAGAAATAAAGCAAGCAAGAATTCATTCATCCTCAAGCCTAGCATTCAAGCATCCATCGAGGAGATTCATTGTTAGCCATTAAAGCATTCAATCTCTTTGGAGCCCCCTTGAAGATTCCTCCATCCACACTCATCCAAGCCTCCTCATATGCAAAGATCCATTCAAGATTCATGTTGAAGATCAAATTCCATTGATTTGAGACATCCTACATACTTCTACATTCATTTGGAGCATCCATACTTGTGGATTCGTGGATTCGAATCCTCCATAAGGACTTCAACATAAGCAAGGTGAATTGTTTCATTTACTTTGTTTATGCACATTACAATTTCAATTCAATTTCAAGGTTAATTCCTAAATTGGGGTTTGACCAAGGCAAACCCCCCATACAAACAATAAAAACCTCTTTTTTTTGCAGGTACAGGTGCAGGACTGCAGATCTAAGCTTGGATTTGGATACCCTTTTCGACAAACTTCCAAGATCCATGAACAAAATCAAAGTCAACCTTCAAAATCCTGAAGTAGTCTTTGACCTTTTATCAGGGTCAAAGACTACCTGCTACTGGGAAGACAAAAGTTTTCTGGGTTTTCTTCGTCTCGGCATTTCCAGTTCGAAACAAGTTGCAAAATTGCCCAAAACTATACACAGACATCAAAAATCAGAATTTTCTAGATTTTCCCTATTTTGAGGTTAGTATTTGCCTTTCAATTATTTCAGATTTCAAGTATATACTATTCATAGCGAAATATAAGGTTTTCTTCTTCATTCATATTCTCCATAGATTGATTATTTTGTGTATTGACTTTTTGGTTGATCAATTTGGATCTCTCCTTTGAGAATTTGGATTTAGAAGTGGATCTCATATTTCCCCCATTCAATTAGGTGATTCCATTTCAACTCTATCCATATAATGTGATTTGTATACCATTTCACCTTATTCAATCTTACAATCTCATAAAACATATAAAAGATATAACACATAACACATAACACAAATATTTTGGTATTGTAGAAATCCTTGTTAGAGGATAAAAATTGTGGTGGGGATGACACCCACAAGAATTCACTACTGAAGAAAAAAATTCTCAGTTAGAGATACAATGTTAGCTATTTTTTATAGCTTACCCTGTTAAGAGTCTTCAGACTATTAAGTCTACCTTGTGAAAGGATTTTACAATTATAATCTAAGAATTGTACTTGGTTAAAGGATTTACAATATAAGATCTATTAGGATCTACTTGGTTAAGAGACTTTACAATTTTGATTACTCTTTAATCAGTAACACAAACTTTTCTATCAAACTTGCATCAAACATATGCATATCAGACTCTTTATGCTCAATAACTCATTACCTCATACTATGTACCTCTTACACTAACAATTAAGTACTCAATAGATTCACTTTTGAATCACAATCACTTTTTTTTCTTCATTGCTCTATTAATCGATGGCTTCTCTTCTCATCACCTTCTCTATAATATTTTCTTCATACATGAAGTCTCTTCTTGCATTCATACCACACTGATCTTTACTTCTCTGATCTATTTATATACAACTCTAGAAGCAGTGCTAGGTGTTCTAGAACCATCTCTTCAAGCGGTGCTAGCATTGGTTACTCCTCCAATTCATATTTCATTATTTATTCTCATTGGTAGATCTCACCTTTTAATCATGTGTAATCATTATGTTTCATTCTCCAATGTTCTATCATACGATCTCCTCAAGATTTGTAAACCATTTTATGTTTGGTGTCCAAGTTCAATGTACTTAAAGATTCTCCTTATGTCAGCCTGATATGCTCAGTAACACATTTTTCTCCTGCTCGGTAATTATCTTTGTTTCTTGGTTTGGTGCTCGATTCTTCCTTGTTCGGTACCTAGAATTTCTTTTCTTTTACCTAAATTACCTATTCCTTATTTCCTTTACCAAATATATTTCCCTACTTTACCGACTTGTCTTTCCTTCATTACCGAATGACTTTGACAATCATTATGACATTCTCATAACTAATGACAACAAAAATAACTCTTAGGAGTATCATTTAAGATGAGATTGTACTATTTGACAAAGCTAATATTGTTGAGGTTGTTACTATTTTTAAGAAAACTCTTGCTAACTCCAATCCTAATTTCTTGGGTTTGAATATTTGATTGATGTTATCCCAATGTGTTGGTTGATTATGATCTTAAGGATATAGGGAAACATATCTAGTTGGAAGAATTGTGGTGTTCTCTTTTCAAGCATATAAAGCCCCTAGGGTTTATGAGTTTCCTCCCTTGTTCTTTCAAGAATTTCAGGATGTCATTGTGATTGATCTTCTGAATGTTTCTAAGGAGATTTTTACATTGGGAAGGAATCTAAATCAGTTGAATCTACCATTATTGTCTCGATTCCTAATAAATATTAAGCTTACTCTATGCAATACTATAGACCAATAAGCTTGTGTAATATTGTCTAAAATGTTTTCTCTAAGATCATTATTAATAAGTTAAAATTCATCCTTCTCATGTTGATCTATCCCAATAAAAAGGGGTTCGTCAAATGTAGAAAATGTTTGGATCTCTTTATCTACTCATTAATATCTTCACTCCCTAGAGTATAGAAAAATGTCAGGCATAATATTAAAATTGGATATTTGTAAGGCCTATGATAGAGTTTCTTGGCCTTTCTTTAGGATTGTTTGGAAAAAATTTAGTTTAAAAGGCATAATTCTAAACTTGAAACAAAACCTATTACGCTACACCGAAGTGTTCTATTCTTATTAATGAATTTACTAGGCATTATTTTTTGTGTGGAAAAGGGCTTTGGCAAAGTGACCATCTCTTACCTTATCTATTTATAATTATGACTAAAGTTCTTTGGAGGAACCTTTGAAAGAAGCTTGACTTAAGATTTCTTAAAGGAGTTAAAGTTGCTTCTTCTTTACCTCATCCTCGTCAGTAATTTGTGGATGACACTATTCTTTTTTATAAGATTCAATAATTGGGGCCGATCAATAAAAAATCATTTTAGAGGACTATACTAAGGCCTCATGGAAACACATCAAATATAACAAGAGTACATTATACTTCTTCAACTTATATAAGAAAATAAAATATGGATTAATAAGAATCATAGGTTATCAAGTTGTTGTCTTGTTAGCTACCTATCTTGGTATGCCTTTGATTACTAAGGAGCCTTCAAATAATTACTAGAATGGTGTAGTTAAAAGGGTTCAAGAAAAGGTGGTTGGTTGAAAGGGTAAGCTTCTTGGTCGACTAGAGAAATTTTCTTTCATAAAGCTTCGCTTCAAAATATGCATGTTTATTATTATTCCTTAATCAAATTTCATGCTTTTATTGCCTAGATAGTATTGAGAAAATTCTTTTGGATTGGTACTAAAAATCATTCTAGAATTTCTTAAGTCAACTCAAGAAAGTTTGCATGCATAATATGCATGGAGGTTTGAGTTTTATGCAGCTCCAATTATTTGACAAGGTTTTTCTAGCCATGATTGGTTGAAACTTTCTAGAAGGGGCTAAAGAGTGGGTTTCTATTCTAAAAGTTGAATTTTTGAGTAATTTTGAACATGGGAGTTCTTATCCTCTTTTAAGTTCCCTCATGGAATTTTCATGTGGACTAATTTGCTAAAACCCAAAAATATCCCTAAGAAAGGTACTCATTGGAGAATTGGTAAAGGGAAGAAGATATTTTTTTGGGATGATTTGTGGAAAAATGAAGCTTCCCCATTTTATTCAATCACATTACCAAATAAATGATATGCTCACAAGATTAAATCATCAATATCTTCAAGGCTATATTTATTGAGATGGAGATGATCCAAGATAGAAAGAGTTATAGGGCCAATTGACCAAAGGTAGGCTTCTAAGGGGTTGAAGATAACAAAGATGAATATTGGTGTTCAATTTCTAAGGCAATAAATTCATGAATGTCCTTTTTTTCTATCTATAGAGAATATGAATGGATCTAAACTTGTATCTAATTTATTCTATTCTCTATAAATTTTACCTATTCCATTATGGAACATCCTCAAATTACTCCTAGATCTTTTTATTGGAAACACGTTTAGAATTCTCATTTTATCCCCATAATAAATTATTTTTTTGTGGGTTTTTGTTTACTATAAAATCCTAACTATAGATAATTTAAACAAAAGAGGATTCCAATTCATTAACAAATTTTCTCTATGCTATGTAGCCAAGGAAAATATTGAACACCTTTGTTTGTTATGTTTTTTATGAGAGGTCTAGAATGAGTTCCTTTTTAAACTCTCTTCTTATTAGGACTTTCCTTTCTTTCTTAAGGATTTTTTGATTAGTTGAAACAATGTCTCTCCTTTTTTCTCATTTGATCATCATAGATCATAAAAGAAAGGAGTCATTTTTTAATATTAAACAACATATAGAGCAACATGTCAATGTTGGCAACTATGGCTTCTCTAAAGAAATTTGTTCCTATGGAGAGTTGTGAATCAAACAAAACTAGGGGATTACTTAAGATTTAACTAGAGTTAATGGGATAAAGATATTGAATGGGAAAAACACAAAGTGGAAGTTGCCTATTGAGGGATGAGTTAAACTAAACTTTGATGGATGCTCAAGAGGCAACCTTGAGATTCTTTTTGTTGGGGAAATCACCATAGATTTTTAAAAAAGGCACTTCCTGGAAGGTTTTTCAAAATATCTTGGAAGATTCTCTAACTATATTGTGGAAGCCAATACTTCCTAGAGGGGAACCAAAAGATTAAAATAATTAGGTCTTGATCAAATTATTGTTGAAGGTGATTCTAAGTTGATTATTGATATTCTAAATGTGAGATAAATGTTCCTTGAAAAATTAAGATATGATGGATGACTATAAAATATGATAAGGAGTTTCCTACAATCCACTCTTCAACATGTTCATCCAGAAGGAAATATGGTTGTGGATGTTGTCTCTGATATTAAATAGTAGCAAAAGAAGGGTGTTGGCCCTTACAAAGAAATACCCAAAAATGTAATTTACAACAACGTCAAGAACAAACCATCAACAAAACACCAGAAGAATAGCTAGTAACCCACATCAAGAGTGAGTAGACAACTCACCCACAACATGGTGGAGAGAATGAGAAATCAAAGAATGATCTTTCCTATACCAATGGACAATTGTCCAAGGAATACTATCACTAGGATCCTCACCACAAGAGGTCTCAAGTGGGGAAACTCCCTTTGCATGAATGAAAACACAAGGGTAAAAGTGCTAATAAGTTTGCACATCATCAGCCAAAGGTTGGAGAAGAACAAGAGTAAAAAATGGAGAAGGGTTGGTGTGGCTAGAGGAGTATGCACTAGTAGCAAGAGGCAAAGTAGGATCTTGATACAAGAGCATCTAGCGGTGTCAGGGCAATCTTGCATCACCCAAAAATATTTTTTGTTGGTAGTTTATGATGTATTTTTGTATACCCACTTGGGAAAAATAGAGATTGCAACTCTCGGAATCCCACTACTACATTTCTGGGTTGACTTGTTATTTTTTAAGAAGTTGCTACATTTAAAAGAAAAATAGGCTATTTTGTAGGAGGAATTGAACTATAAGGTAGATGAGTACATGAATTCAAAAAAATATTATAAATGGGAAATTAAGAACTTCATAAAAATAATCCAGTCAAGATCATTCACCATTTGAAAGTTATTACAGTTTTAAGTTTTTGAAAACCTGTTGAAAACTCTTCAGAGTCATTTTTGAGGAACTAAATAGTTCTATACGGCCTTCAAAATGGGGGGATGATATTATCTCATCCATAGGGATATAGATAACTCAAATAGATTTATGACAATGTAAATGATTCATCAATCAGAGTCCCAGATCAAAATTTATGGCTCTCGAAAGTTGGACCACTTTTCGGGAACTGCCCTATTTCTAAACCTAATGCAAATTTGAATTTCAAATCCACTATTTTGGCACCCAACCTCTAGATTTCAAAATCTTTATTCAATTTTTCTCCAAAAATAAAAATAGCTTATTTAAGATCCATATTTATGGTGGGAATGAAGTTTTTTGGAGAGGATGTATTGGGAAAAGGGGTTTTCTTCAAAATCTGAAAGTGATGTAGCCTATGAGGCATGTAGTATTGCTTTCTGATTGTAATTTAAATGTAATAAGCATATTTTTTTAGATAATATAAATTATCTTTCTTGTTTTATTCTTCTATTCTCTTGAGTTCTACCCTTGTCAAGTGGTATCAGAGTAGGTTGTTCATGAGTGTGTGGACAGAGTGTCGATTGTGAGGTAGTTCACACCAGCACTTGTGATTATGTGCTCGAAGTCAAGATGCCTCCTAGATTGATGCATGGTTTTCAAGGTGGTATAAATTCTATAGAAAACAAGGGCTTCAAGGCCCTTCAGAGACAAATCAATGCATTGTAGGATGAGTTGAGAAGAGGGTTCAACCCAGGTAGAGGGGAAGAAAGTGAAGAGGAAGAAGAGGTTGAAGATCAATATGACGATGAAGTAGAAGAATTTGGAGATCAAAATCAAGTGCAACTAATAAGGTCCATTTCAAAGATAGGGAAAAGAGCCAAGATTCATATTTCCTATTAGTCTGGAAATTTGAACCCAGAAGCGCTTATTGACTAGAAAGTGAGATAGAGGAATATTTTGAGTATGAGGAGATAGAGAACCCAAATCAGGTCAAGTTTGAAAAGACTAAGTTGAAGAGCCATGCCAGTATCTAGTGGAAGGAGGCCTAACTAGAAATAAATAGGAGAGGAAATGGGAATATCACCAAGTCGGATCAAATGGTTGAAAATTTGAAGCAGCAGTTCTTTTGCTATGGACTATGAGTTGGATTTCATGAAGAAAATACAAGGATTAAGACAAGGAAGCAAGTCTATTAAGGAGTATAAAAAATATTTTTACAAAATGATTATCAAGATAGGCCATGCAAAGGACAACAAGGAGAAATTTGTGTGTTAACTTAATGGGTTGAGGCTAAGTATTCAAGAGTAGATAAGCCTAGTTAGAATGACTAATATTAAAGATGCATATTAGTTTTCTTTAAGGGTGGAAGAGAATTTGAGAAAGAGATTTGAAGGAAAGAAAAGAGTGTGAAGTTAAGGAGGAAGGAGTAATGGAAGATCCTTTGGGAATAAAAATGAGGAGAAGAGGAAAAATGAAGACGTGGGTACCAGCCAAAATCAGAGGAATGATAGTTTCAATCGTTCTCATAATCAAAAAAATGGAGAGCAAAGAGGAAGACCTGAAAAAGGATCTAGGAGAGGTAACTTTAGAGGAAATTATTCCCATTGTGGTGAGGAAGGGCATAAAGCCTATGAATGTCCACAAGGCCAAGGAAGGATGGATAGAAGGACTAAAGGCAAAGCAAGAGTTGTACATGCAGATGAAGAAGCTCAATAATAGAACTCAGATGATACTAAGAGGGGAGAAACCTTCATTATAAGGAGAACCCTATTAAATAAAAGGAGTCGGGTTAGAGGAAGAGCTTATTTCGCACTAGGTGTAAGTGTGAGGATAAGTGTTGTGATGTGATTATTGATAGTGGAATTAATGATACTCTAGTATCAAAAGATATGGTCACAAATTTAAATCTCAAGAGGGAGGGACACCAACATCTGTATTAGATTTCCTAGTTCCAAAATGACCACAAAGTTTTTCTCAATGAGTAGTGCCTAGTGAAGTTCAAGATTGGAAGCTATCAAGATGAGGTACTATGTAACATAATTCCCATGGATGTCTTCCATACGTTGTTAGGGAGGTCATGTCAATTTGACTAGCAAGCCATAAATGATGCTTGAGAAAAAACATACTCTTTAACAAAGAACGCAATTCATCATAAGCTAAAACCCCTCACAAAAGAAGAAGAAAAGGTATGTAGTAGTGCTAGAGTATGTTTTGTTGATGGATAAAATTTCTAGAAGACATGAAAAATAATCACACGTGTTATTATTTAGTTCCTAGAATGGATAAAGAAGATACTAGGGAAGTTCCAGTAGAGGTTTATTGTCTATTGTGTGAGTTTCAGGACATTCTATCTAATAATTTCCTTGAGGTGTTACCACCAATAAGCAAGATCATCCATCAAATAGACTTAATCATTGGAGCCAATTTGATAAGTAAGGAAGCTCATAGGATGACTTCTACTGAGAATGAGGAGTTGAATAGACAACTTTAATGTTTTTTGAGGAAAAGACTGATTTGGGAGAGCCTAAGTCCATGTGTGGTATTTGCAGTACTAGAACCAAAGAAATATGGGGAGGGGATGATTTGTATAGACTCTAGGGCCACAAACAATATAAAAATCAAATACATATTTCCTTTTCCAAGGATGGACGACCTTATGGACTACTTGAGTCAAGCTCAATATTTTAGGAATATAGACCTCAAGAGTGGATACCACCAGATTCAGTTCAAAGAGGGTGATGAATAGAATATTGTATTTAAGACAATAGAAGGCTTGTATGAGTGGTTAGTCATTCCTTTTGGGCTAACCAATGCATCGAGAACCTTCATGCAACTCATGAATGAGGTACTTAAGGAATTTATGGGAAAATTTGTTATTTTGTATTTAGATGATACTTTGATTTTTAGTAACGAACTAGATGAGAACTTAATGCATATTCATAGAGTCTTTGAGAAGCTAAGAGAGGAGAAAATTTTGATTAATCTGAAGAAATTTAGTTATGTATAAGGATAACTAGTATACTTGGGGTTTTTTGTTTCACCAGACGGTCTCAAAATGGATCTAGAGAAGGTGAAGGTCATTCTAGAATGACATATCCCAAGGAGTGCTACTCAGGTGAGTTCTTTCCATGATCTAGATAGTTTTTATAGGAAGTTCATTCAAAACTTCAGTAGTATTTGTGCACCCTAATTGAGACAATGAAGGGGAATAGAAAAGAGCTCAAATTGACTATAGGAGCTACAAGAAGTTTTTAAATGTTAAAGAAGAAGGTAAAAAAGAAACCTTCTTTAGCCCTCTTAGATTTCAATAAGGTGTTTTAGGTGCATTTTCATGCTAGGTTTTTCTGGAATTATATGAAATAGTTCAATTATTGAATAAATGGAGGCATTATCTATTTCCAAAAGAATTTCTTTTGTATATTGATCATCAAGCATTATAGTACTTAAATAGCCAAGGTAAATTGAATTAGAGACATTTGAAGTGGGCATATTTTTTGAGAGCTATACCTTTGTTTTGAAGCATAGGAGTGGGAGGTCTAATAGAGTTGTAGATTCTTTAACTAGGAGGAAAATATTGCTAATAGAAATGCAGATTGAAGTGATTGGGATTAATGAACTCAAGACCATGTACCCTTAGGATCCAGATTTTGTGGAGGCTTGGAAGGCTTGCAAGGAACCTATTACTTTGGATAGGAAAATATGGATGGACTACATGATCTAAGATGGTATCTCATTTAAGGGAAGTCAACTATGCATCCCAAGGAGTTCCATGAGGAAGAATTTGATCAAAGAGAAGCATAGTGGAGGAATGGTCAGACACTTTGGTCGAGACAGGACCATTTCCATTATTTGTGAGCATTATTATTGGCCATACATGGCACAGGATGTGAAGAAATTTTTGTAGATTAATTGAGTATGCCAGATGGCTAAAGGATTCAGTCATAATATAGGAATTTATCAACCTTTACCTATACCATCAAGGCCCTGGGAAGATATAAGTATGGATTTCATTCTTAGCTTGCCAAGGATAGAGAGAGGTAATGATTCAATATTTGTGGTGGTTGATAAGTCTTCAAAGATGGCACATTTCATTCCTTCCTAGATGACTCATGATGAAATTCACATTGTTGATTTATTCTTCAGAGAGGTGGTGAGACTACATGGTCTTCCAAAGAGTATAGTTTCAAATCGTGATACCAAGCTTATTAGATATCTCTACAGAACCTTGTGGAAGAAATTAAAGAGTGAGTTGAAGTTTATTTTTGTACACCACCCACAGACTAATGGGAATACTGAAGTAGTGAATAGGATTCTTGATAACCTTCTAAGATGCTTAATAGGAGATAAACCCAATTGATGGGACTTAATCCTACCACAGGAATAATTTTATTATAACAATTATGTGAACATGAAGAGTATTAGTTGGTCACCATTCCAAATTGTGTATGGAGGTAGTCCAAGAACCACACTAGAATTGAAGAAGATGGACCAAGGAAGTAGGACCATTATTGAAGTAGAAGACTTTGTAGAGCACATCAAGAGTCTACATGAGGAAGTGTGAGATAACATCAACAAGATGAACATGCAATATAAGGTGAAGGAAGATCAAAAGTGGAGACATAAGGAGTTTCAAGTTGGGGATGATGTCATGGTGTACTTGAGGAGAGAAAGGTTTCTAGTAGGAACCTACAACAAGATGAAGATGAAAAAGTTTGGTCCCTAAAATATTTTGAAGAAGCGTGATTTAGGGAATGCGTATGAGGTGGAGTTTCTAGATGGAATCAATATTTCCCTATTTTCAACATTGTAGATTTAACAAAATATCAAGAAGGTAGAACAGATGAGGAACAAGTACTAGAGCGATGTAGCATCCTAGTTCCTACTTCGGCAAAGGAGGATATTGAGGTAGTCTTGGATAGCTATGTGGGAAGATGTACTATAAATGGGCAATATGAAGAATATTTAGTGAAGTGGAAGGGAAGGCATGTGGAGGACTCGACATGGTTGTCCAAAGTATAGGTTGATCACATGGGTTTTCCTTAACCGGCTAAGAAGTAACAAGGTCACTTTTCTAATTAACCTAGGTGTATGATGTAGGAAAATCTAGCAATCTCAAGGCAGTCCTACATCACCTAAAAATATTATTTGTTTCTATTTTCTGATGTATTTATAGATACCCATTTGTGCAAAATAGAGATTTCAACTCTTAGAATCCAACTACTACATTTCTAGGTTGACTTGCTATTTTTTAGGAAGTTGCTACATTTTAGGGAAAATATGCTATTTTGTAGGAGGATTTGAATTATAAGTTACATGAGGACATGAATTCAAGGGAATCTTGTAAATTGAATATTAATAACTTTGTCAAAAGAATCAGGTCAAGATCATTTACCGTTTGAAAGTTATTACAGTTTTAAGTTTTTGAAAACCTACCAAATAATATTCAGAGTCAAGTTTGAGGCACCAAATGGTCCCATACAGCCTCAAAATGGGGGTACAATCTGTTATCATTGATAGAGATATATAACACTCAAAGATATTTCTAACGATGTAAACAGTTCATCAATCGGAGTCCCGGATCAAAAGTTATGCCTCCTAGAAGTTGGACTACTTTTTAGAAATAGCCATATTTCTGAACCTAATGTAAATTTAAGTTTCAAATAATTTGTTTTTCCACCCAACCGCCAAACTTCAAAATGTAAACTTCAATTTAGCTCCAAAACTAAAAATAGAATATTTAAGACCATCTTTAAGGTGGAAAGGCAGTTTTTTGGAGAGGAGCTATTGGGAAAAGGGGTTTTCTATAGAGTTTGAAAGTGGTGTAGCTTATGAGGCATGTAGTGAAAAGTCAGCAACAAAAGTATCATCTTGTGAAAATTCATCAAAGAAAGATTTGAAAGCCAGGATAGTCAAATGATCACCATTAGTGTCAATCCACCAAGTGGAAACACCTTTATGATGCAAGAGAAAAAAAAATTGTTGCCAAGTGACAACTAGATAAATACCAACAACAATAAAAGAGAAGACCCTCATAATCCAATGATAGAGTCCACAGCCTTTCCCCAACCATGAGAACCACATCCCCAAAATAAGGTATGGATATGTCAATTTCAACCAATATGCATGCAAAGGTAGAGAAACCCATGGAGGCCCTAGTATTATCCACCTTTAAGAAATAACTAATAGAGTTGTCAACTGCTTCAAAATAAGAATTCTTTCAAAAATTAAAGGGAAGATTGTGAAGATGAACCCACACTGGATGCACACTTAGTGGTTCAATAAGAAGGATGAAAGAGATTGTCCAAGGTTTTGTCAAAATAGAGTGTGTTCCCCAAGTCCAAAAATTTCTCAACACTAGATTTTGGTCATTAGAAGAAATAAAAGAATGAATAAAAATCCCCTTAGCACAAGGGAAAAGCTTTATATTTCCAAAAACCTAAGGTCTCCAAGAATTTCTCACCCAATGATGAAGATTTAGTAGATAATGGTTGTAAATGTTGTTTCTATTAAAGGTATTCCTTGTTTTAAATGGACCTATTAGGACTATGATACACTCCTACCAATGTAAAAGTGCACAAAATATTGAAATAAATTCAAACAAACAGTCCCTCAAGATGCTCCAATGCTTTTCTTTCTTCTTTCAATTTGATATGTTGCTCCCATGTGATAATATACGTCTAATGAAAGAAAAAAGATAGCAAGAATACTAGAAAATGTGGTAAAGATTTGAGAGAAATGAGAGTCCAATTTATAGATTTTTGGAACTCAAATTGATGGATGAGATTGAAAATCAATCAACGGTCAGGATTAAATGAGAGGAAAAGTGAAGTGATGAAAATTTGGAAACTGCATTTCCAAGTGAATTAGAAAATAGAAACAAGATAGAGTTAAGTGAAAAAAAATATTGAAAATATTTATTTTCAACACAAAATGTCATTTACAAGTGGAGGACAAAATAGAAATATGATAGAGCTAAGTGAAAATAAATATTGAAAATATTTATTTTCAACACAAAATGTCATTTACAAGTGGAGGACAAAATAGAAATATGATAGAGCTAAGTGAAAATAAATATTGGAAATAATTATTTTCAACAACAAATGCCATTTACAAGTGAAGGAAAGGATGAGTAATGAACAAGTTAAGTGGAGGAGAAAATGGGCGGAAAAAGTTAAGGGGAAAAGGAAATTAGTAAGTGGGAGTGGGAAGTGGAGAGAAAAGTGGAAGGTGGAAGAGTTAGAAGTGGAGAAAAAATAGCATGAAAAAGAGATAAGTGGAGTTAGAAATGAGAGTGAAATTTAATAATTAAAAATTATTAATACTAACATATTTAAAAAATTAGACAAATAAAAAATAAACTTATTTAATTGTGGAAAAAGGGGAAAGGGGCTAAATAAATAATATATTTATTTACCAAATGAATGACATTACGATAAGAGGGTGAAATTGTTACAAGTAGTAGTTGTCGTTGCACCAAAAGATTAACCTGTTAATGCCCGATACAACCACTAGACTTATAGAAGACATAGGAGGTGATTAAGCCATGTCACAAATCCCGAGGGGAGTGCTGACCATTTTTCCAACAATCTCCCCCTCAGTGTTACCCGAGGGGATTTGAACCTATGACCAAGCTCTGATACCACTTGTTACAAGTAGTAGTTGTTGTTGCACCAAAAGATTGACCTGTTAATGCCTGATACAACCACTAGACTTATAGAAGACACAAGAGGTGATTTAGCCATGTCACAAATCCTGAGGGGAGTGCTGACCATTTTGCCAACAGAAATAAATAAATATTTTCCCATAGGACCAAGATTAATTAATTGAAGAAATTATTCAATCAGAAACAAATTGATACACTCCTCTAACAAGTTTCCTCATTTGCACCAAGCAATGTTCTTTGAACCAGCAAGTTTTCAGATTCAGGTTCATTCTGAATATTCTCATTTACCACAGCAGTCTGTCGGTCACCAAACTTCTTTTGTGTACACTCAAAAGAAAGGTGTCCTTCTTCACCACAATTATAACAAGTACCCTTAAAGATAACTCTACCTATCTTCTTTTTCAATTCCACAGGTTTTGGTTCATCTTCAATAGTCATTTTGTCCTTCACCGAGTGATCAATCTTCTCCTTCCCTCGGAGATTACTATGTTGTTTCATTTTCAACTTATCTTCTACCTTCAGAGCATACTGATAAGCATCTTCAATAGAATCAATCTTTAGCATACCAATCTCATCCTAAATATTGAATCTCAAACCATTCACATACTGAGCTACCTTTTCTTTACCAAGTTCTTTGTGTCCAAACTGAATAGTAAGTCTGTAGAAATCCTTGGTATAGTCCTCAACAGTCAAATATTTTTGCTTCAGATTCTGCAACTTCTTAAACAAGTCAAGCTCATAGTCGGCAAGTATGAACTTAGCTTTCAATTTAGTCACCATCAACCTCCACCGATTGATCTTCATTTCACCTTCATCTTCCCTATCTCTTTCTAATTCTTTCCACTAAAGAGCAGCATGTCCTTTCAACTTAGTTTGTGCCAACCTTACTCTAAGAGGATCTTCAATTTCTTCAAGCTCAAAGAAGTCTTCTAGTTCACCAATCCAATCAATCAAATTCTCAAGTTTCAAAGTACCAGAGAAATTAGAAACTTCCATTTGGTAACTAGTACTTAACCAAGCTCCAAATCTCTACAACCGACCAGTTATGTCTTCACCAGGCCTATCCCTTTGATCGGCTCTATTATCACTACTAGATCCAGCAGCTTCAAAGTCTTCAGCAGCTTCCTCATAACCATCCTCAATACCAAGATTCTGAGGTACACCAGTCATAGCCCTCATGACCTCAGTGATCATGTCATTCTTCAGCAACTCCATCTTTGATCTAAAATTAGATTTCACCTTTTCTGTAATCCTAGATTCTACGGTATCACAGAGATTAGCAATCACCCTAGGGTCCATTCTTCTCAGAGGCATCCTTCAATATTTTCAAAAACCCAAAGCAATAAGTCACGAACCAAGGTCCTAGTGCAAACAGCCTCAACCAGAGATCAATTTACACACTCAATATCTTCAAGATCTGATACCACCTGACACAGTACAAACAAGGAGGATCCAATTAAGAACAGTCCAAGCAAGAAACCAAACACCACAATGTGGAATTACACAACAAGACAATGTTTTCAAATGAATTTTCATTAACATGCCCGACTGTAAGGCCTTCCGGGTTAGGGCCAAATACAATCAAAAGTATTTCTATAACCTCTCAGCTAGTCTAGCTTTGAAACAAATCAGCAACTGATGGAAACCCTAAGGAAGATCTAAACTTGAGCTCGCAAGCCTCCAAGCAATCTCCTTGTCTCCAAGAAAGCAAACCACTAGCTCTACTATTACAAACTATCAGATAATAATTTGATCTTCAAGATCTCATAGGATCCAAGTCTATCAGATCTACTTCCAAATCTAGTCGGATGCCCCTAAACAACTACCCAAACACTCCTTAAATACTAATCTTCAGCCACAAGTTGGCTGGAAGAAACAATTAACTCCTAAGCCAAGTCAGCTTCTACTACAACCAAATATTAAATGCAACAACATTCAACTCTCAAATAGCCTTACAAATATTTAATTCTCCATGTCGGCCTCAAGATCTACATCAGAGAATACAACAAAAGATACCAACAATAAATGCACCAAGTTGGCCAACCAAATCTCCAAGAACTCCAATCAGTAAACCAGAACTACCAAGCGGTAGAGAAACAATCGAGCACTAGTGAGACAACCGACCATGCCAAGCATCACCAAGAAAGCACATCGACCAAGCTCCACAAGCATCACCAAGTACAAGTTCCACTGAGCACAAGAGGTTTCACCGAGTTCCTTCAACGACCGAGCTTCCTTCAATAACCGAGACCATCGGTTAAAGCTGCAACCGAGTACCACAAAACCAAAACAACACACCACCATGTAGATTCACTGAGTACCCTACAATGCCCCTACATCAGTTAACCATGGCACAAAAATCTAGGATGATAATGTGATCCCTTTGCGTAAAAACAAAATAATTGTAGACAAGGAATGTTTCATTCATCTTAAACCAGTGAACATATGTGCCCCAAAACTTTATGAAAAATACCCTTTAAACAAAAGAAAAAAATAAAAATAAAGGACCATGAACCATCCCGACTACTCTCATCACTCAATGATATCTTTAAGTAGTATACGAACTTGACCAAATGATAAATCAATAAAAGATAAGACTTATTCAACCAAGAAAGTCAATAACCATTTTGATCTAGTTGTTAAAATTGATAATTTGTTTGATGATGATAATGATGGTGTCTGGTTTCAAGAATGAAGTACCCCATCTAAGACTAATAGTGTCTAGTTTTGAGCATTCAACACCTTGTATAAAATAAATGATGATTGATAAAAGATTAATTGATGTTGTTATTTGATTGATATGACAAGTTTGGTATGATTATTTTCTAATATGACTTGATAGTTTATCCGTTGATGCATGATTTCATTAAACACAATTTGTCTTCAATTTGTGTTTGTTGAAATATTTGTCTTGTTGCAAGGGAGAATATATTAAAAATGGGGAAAATGATTATGTACAAATTTATTCTATATTTTTCAAGGATTTGATTCGCTAATTTTTTTGGGTACTTTTTCATAACTTTTTACCATTTCCATGGGTTTTTTCATGATATTTTATGATTTTTTTAATGTTTTCAGGACTTTATATGCTTTTTAGGAGTTTTTGCAGCATCATATATAATTTTTTTGGTCTTTTTTAAAGATTATATGTAATTTTTTTAGGTCATTATGTAATTTTTTTGAATTTTTCTCAATTTCGTATTTGATTTTTATGGAGTTATCCAAGATCATATTTGATTTTTAAGGATTTTTTCAAGACTTTATACATTTTTTTTAAATCTTAAATATTTACATGAGCAAGATGTGTTGAAATTTCCCTCGATGTCTAGCAAGTAAGGATATTATGGATTGATGGATGGATTGGTAGATGAATGAAGGCCAAAATTTTCTTGGTGTATCTTGAAGGTATTTGGGTTGCCAAGGACTATCCACAAAATGGGATAACATGTTTTTACCAAGCTTAGGGATTGCGTATGACAATGATAGGGTAAAACTGGTTCACTCGATGGCATGCAATGCATTGGAATGGACATGTCAAGAGGTTTTTGAAAATGTTTTTTGCATTTCACGTCCTTAGTTTTTATCAAGACCAAGATAGGTATTTGGATAGTAAAATGATAGGATGTGAATAGGATAAGAAAGATCAATAATGGACATAGGGAAGGGATATGGACTGAAGGTTACAATAAGGTAGACAATATGGAAAAAAGGGATGGGGATAAGATGGGTGATATGGACCAAAGGGATGGGAACAATATAAACAAGATATGACATGTGATGCTTTTTGGAAGATCTATAACCTTGTCAAAGTAAAAGTTTGGAAAAGGGGAATGTAGATGTTGATAGGATAAGGGATATGATGGGGCATAGGGTAATGAAGGAAATGAAAGGAATGGTGGAGGATAATGAAAGGGGTATTATATGATAAAAAAAATATGGATGAAACCTGCCCCCAAGTTTGAAATGCAAGAAATTCATGAATTACACATGATGCTTGTTTGCCAAGTTTTCATCATGGTACTTGTCCAAAGCGCCTGTTTGTCAGGTTTTCACTATTGGACAAAATTATTTCTCTTTACTTGTTTGTTGTGTTACTAGGATGCATGTTTGTCAAGTTTTTATCGAGGCAACAATTTTGTTTTCTTTTTTTCTTTTTTTTTGACATTTTTTTTAATTTTTTCTTTTTTTGGCATTTTAGGAAGACAATGGACGCATGGCATGACATGGATTAAGCACTCAAGCACCTTGTTCTTTGGATAATTCTCTTGAAGGATGCAATAATGGACCATGATTGTGATAGTATGCTCAAAGACATTGGTAGGGTAATGACAAAGGGATATGATAAGGATTAGGTGAAGGATTGGATAGGTTGAACGAAAGGTTGGAAAATAGGTATTGGATAATGGAGGGAGTGTAAGAAGGGTTGATTTTGAATGGATGGAAAAGGAGGAAAGAAAAACATTGGGGCACACCTAAAGGGGTGATGGAGTGATGGAGGAAAATAAGATTTTGAATAGATAGAGGAATAGATATGAATTTTGGGACATAAGGACCCAAAATGAATTTGGAAGGTGAAAGACATTTAGATGGAGGGATAGCGATTTTGGATGCCAACTTGTATTTTTATTTAGGGAATTGTGCTTCAAGAAGCTTCTCAAGAATCCACATGCATTTTTATTTTTCACTTTTTTGTGGGTACTTGGAATGCATTGCTTGCACAAGAGATTTAGGAACCCATACTGATTTTGAGATTTTTTTTTCTTAATGGACCTTTGCAGTCTTTCAGACATTTATTTTTCTTTTAGAATCATATTTTCTTTTGTTTTGACATGTCGATTAGACTAGACATGTTGATCCTTGACTGCATGTAGATTGCTTGTACTTATGGACTTTATGCTTGGAATCCAAATTTCTTGGAAAAGGAATAGGATTGATGGATAGATAGGAATGATATGTAGGCCTTTTGGATGGGTATAATGTTCTCAAAGATGTGTGTCTTTGATGACTTACATATGGGAAAGGGTAGGTGAACTGTGAAATAGTGGATGGAGGATCATATGGACCTAATATGGATGGAAGGGGTGAAGGGGGAGGTATACGTTTTGATTTGGATTTGGAAGGGATACCAATGTTTTGAGAATGATCTTTGTTATCGAGGCCATGACCATGAAAATTTTATTTGACTTGAAAAGGTTTTGATATACCTTGTTCATAGATGTCTAAACCTTTGACTTTATAATGTTTACTTTAACCCATGGGATACTTACTACAAGACATAAGTCCATTTTGAGGTGGACATGATATGGAAGGAGTGATAGGATCATGAAGTGGACTAGACTAGATAGAACTACAGAAACCTGTTTGAAGTGTAAGGGGTTCATGAACATCTTGGAAAAATGTGTTTAAATCATGAGGCTAGCCGAGAGGAATAATGGGATCATGTAGTGGAATGGGAGAGATGACAGGATCATCTAGAAGGATAGGATCTTGTGGGGGATATGGAGGATTAGGACATATAAATAAGGGGATGGAAGGATCTTGAGGAGGATCTAAAGGGATAATGGGATCTTTTGGTGGAAATGAAGGTGAAGGGATACTTTGATCTTGACTTGGAACGGGATCAATGGATTCCATTATAAAGGTTTTTTTTATCTTGACTTTCGATGAAATCATTAGGAAGAATGGAAGGTGGGTCATGATCTTTCTTAGGAAGTGAAAGATCAATGGAAATTTGATAGGACACTTTGTTCTTGATATGTAAAATGATCATCTTTGATAGGAGATTAAAGGATAATGGGATCATCATGGGGATGAAGGAGAATTGGATCTTGTTCAACAGTTGGAAGGGATTGGTCATTGTTGTGATCTTGATCTTGATTTATTTTAGGACTTATTTCTTTGTGCCGTGAATCCTACTCTTGACATGAGGTTTTAATTTGAACATACATGGGGGACTCTGGAAAGGGATCAATGTTTTGACATGACAGAGATGGACTTTGGATTGGGATCTCTTGGATTGGATTTCTTGAAAATGGAGAACATGGTGGAATTGGCTCTAGAATTTTGGAAGCATGGAAAGGATTTATATCAATAAATGGATCAACTTACATTTCTTTTGTGGATAGTCCTTGGAGGGTTTCATTATTGGATATGTCATTTGATGGAGATGGAGAAAATTTCTCTTGTAAAGCTCTAGGGGATGAAGGAGTGGTGGGAGACATCTATGTTCCTTGAAATTAAATGTCTTGATAGGGAGTATGTGCATCATCCATGTGATTATTTGGGATGAGCCATTTCTAGGCATGGGTGAATTATTTGTTTCATCCTCCTCATATATACAATCCAATTTTTGAACAAAAAACTCTTTGAAGTTTTAGATTTGAATTTTCTCCACTTGGGTGATTTTGTTGGTGAGACCTCGTCAATATCTTTATGTTGTAAAGAACTTGTTAATTGAAAATGTCCCACAAAAGGTTTATCATTGATTATGTTGGGTTGATGTCCAAAAGATGACATGTTTGAACTTGTGCTTGTTTGAGAAAACCTTGGTGGTGAATTTGAGGACATGAGAGGACATTCACTAAAATGTGATGTTCTTGAAGGAAAACTTGTTTGTGACCTTGGAATTGATTTACTTGTTTCATGATTGGCACAAGAGGTTATGTGGTTGTTTGACAGACACTTGATTGAATTGGAATGAAGATTGGTTTATAATTAGGTGGTGGTCCCAATTGAGTTATGTCACGCTATGGTTCAAAGTTTTTATTTGGGGTTTGTTTGAATGATTTCTTTGGGACTTGGTTGTATGGAAATTGATTTGGGATTTGATTAAATTGAGCATGATGAGCATGATTTGGGACTTGGTTGAAAAAGTTTTTCTCTTGAACATGATTGAATTGGGCTTGGTTGAAGTTTTCATTTTCTTCGTTTAGTTTTGAAATAAGATTTGGTATTTTAGATTTTTCAATGAGAGATTGTATGTTAATTTCACCAAAACATTCATTTGGATGTTTAATGAGTTTGGTCATCTTGGTTCTATTCTTTATCATTTTTTCCACCCTTCCTTCCAACATCTTTTCTTTATCCAATTTTTCTTACAATTTTTGGATCAAGCATGCATGGGATTGATGTGATTGATTATGTGATTGTGAGAATTTCATTTGTCTGGGTCAAAAAGTGTTTGGGTTACTTCATACGAGATGTACATCATGTTTGGGTCAAAACTTTGTGTTTGAAAAGGTATGCCTTGTCCTAGATCAAAGGATGTTTGTGTGTTCTCATTTGAAATGTACATAGGTTGATAAGAATCTTGTTTCCTTGGGGACATTGTTACAGTAGGCATGATGTCTAAATGCACCTAAGAATGAGGGGTATATGCAAAATGCAACTCTATTTTTGGATTTTGGAATGAAAATGAAAGTTGAAGATGCAAATGTAATTTGGGGTTATGGAATGCAAACTAAAGGATGTTTATGCAAGCATGCAAAACTGGGGGATTTGTGAAATACAAATTGTTTTGGGCGGGGTTTGGATTTTTTTAAATGAAAGTTGGGTTATATATGATTATGCAAAACTATAATGCAAGTATTTTCATATTTTTTAAATAAGTATGATAATGAAAGCTAGGGAAATGAAAATGCACCTATGTTTTGGGGATTTTTCAACTTTGGAAAAACCTTTTGAAATACAAACCTAAGGGTAGGACCTTAGGAAATTTAAATAGAATCTTGACTTTTAGAAAGAAATCAAAAAGATCAAAATCAAAAGTAGATAAAAAGGAATAAGTCAAATCCATTGTAATAAAGAGTGGATAATGACCAAAATGATAAAAGTGACCAAAGACGAAAGACTTGAAATAAGTCAAGATCCTTTTCTCAACTTCATAAGGTAATACTCTAAGACTCTAATTTGTTTAGATTTTGTAAAGTTTTGAAAGGGTCCTAAATGCAAAATGAGGATATGCAAGGGTAATATGCAATTACGTTAAGGACCTAATGAACGTTGATAATGAAATTATTTTTTAGGTTTCCAAGTGCAAAATAAGGGTAATGTGAAAGTGATATATGACAAGGATACTTCTAGGAATGAGGATTCAATTATGAAGGGAGGCATATGAAGACTAAGTGAAAAATTAACATGCAAGGACTACCCTAAAATTGTAACAAGGCTCCGAAGATAACATTTTGAAATTCCTTGTTTTTGCAAGGTCTTATGACAATGTCTAAGAACAATTTTGAAGGTATTGAAATGGTTTCGGAAGGGTTTTGAATGCCTTGAAGTTATATTGAAATTATTTTGAAGTGAAGTTTGATTAATGAAATTTTTATTCAACACTCATGCAAGACCATTCAAACAAATATGGTCTTCCTAATCTAAATTCACAATCAAACCACACCCTAGGCTTGAAGGACAATATCCATTGAATTCCCACTTTGATAAATCCAGTCATGCCTACTCATAGCAGATAGCCTAGAATCTTGGAGGCACGGGATCTCCCTTGTAGTGCACTCACTTCTTATGCACACCAAGCTTTCAATTCAAAGGGTCATCACGTCCCAAGGAACCACTATCTCTACTATGAGTTGAGAAAGTGTGGGATGTCTTCATGGGCATGGATGACCCCTTGCACTAGTGAATAGAAGTTTTTTTTCCACTACAACAAGTTTTTCAGTCCAGGACATCCAGTTTAATGGGTGGCATGATAAACTCCTACAGGAGATCTCCCAGCCTTGAGAACCAAGTTTTTATGCACCTCAAGAGTATTGGAGGAGAGATATAACCCAACCACACTATTGATTAAAATTTTGGTCACAATAACATATTTATATAGTGTTTTGGATGGAGACCTAGCTTTGGTCTATTACCACTTGAGTCGTTCCCTCTCACTGGCTCTATTAAAGCAAGTCTCGGGAGGCAAACCCTCTATAAAAAATTGAATGAATTTATCTTCACCCAAGATCTGTGAAGGCAAGGGGAGAGGATAAATTCATTCAATTTATTGGGATTTACAATCTATATAACACTCCAAAAATGCATGAAAAGTTGTTCATCCAATTAGAAAGGAAATGTGATTAAAAAAAAAACACAAGTTATGGTTCTTTTCCTTGATAATTAAAATTACATGAGAATTGTTGTTCATTAACCCATTAATAAAGGTAATGTGATCAAAATACACTAGTACATTTGGCCTAGTTTTTCTACCAAAATTTTCAACCAAAAAATAAGAAGGTTTTTCTTGGTTGGATTATAGAAGGGAAACTTTGTTTTTTTAAAAATTATGCCTGTGTTTGTCGAAATAGCGACAAATTATGTGGTGGTCAAAATTTTGACAAACACGGGCATAAATTTTTTTAAAAAGGTGAATTTCATTTCTCATTTCATTATTTCATTTGCGAAAAAAAGAAGGGCAACGCGCGCGAAGGAGATACATCCCAACTGTTTAATTTACTGGATCATGGGGTAGCAGCAGGAGCTTGAGCTCAATATTTACATAAGGTATGTGGAAGAGGATTATTAATTCATGCAATCTTCTTTGCTTTGCTATGTATTGAACAAGGGCTTCCTTAAATGTTCTTATTTTTGGGTGTTTAATATAATGAAGGGTTTGAGATCTTGTGTCTATCTGCGAGCTTATGCATAGGATTGTGGCATTTAGCTTTACACCTTCCAATTGCATTTGTTTGAAAGCTTCTAAATTTTTTTCAACATATCCATTTTTTGCATATCCTCCAATCATCGTAGTCAAAGAAACCACATTTCTTTGAGTTATTTTGTCGAACAGTTTACATGCCTTGGCCATGGTTCCACATTTTTCATACATGTCTCCCAGGGCACTTACAACTACAACATCTGACAAAACCCCCCCTTCCATTATCATTTGATGTGACATGGCCATCTACTACCATGCCCAGCACCACGCATAATCCTAAAGCCAATCCTATAATCTCCTCTCATACCATGTTTGTCAAACTATAATTTTCTTGTCCAATCACGGGATTGGAATAGATTATCTTCAAAGCAAGATTGAATAAAATAAAAACCAAACATTCTAAGTACGTTTTACTATCATACCTTGATTGTTGCAAAGTAGATAGATGGATTAGTTATTGTTGCAAGTTCATTTTATGTACTATTTCATTAGAATTCAATTCAATGGTTCGAGATAGTCATTTTTTGTTGTAACTTTGTTGAGATCCAAAACTCTCTGACAGACCAGCTTGGGAAACCTTTTAGTCAGCTCTATCATGGAGTTGGAGCCTTGACCCGTGTTTCTTTTTCCATTGGGAATCAATTCCAATGGCTGAGAACCAAGGGAAGGTTGTGTATTTTAATTTAAATGCTCAGATTTTGGAAGTAGTTGTGCTGCTTCAGGATTGATGCCCTAGGTTAGATATATTTTATGTATATAGCCAGAGAAAAAGGAAGACATGTTTACCATAGTGTAGCAAAAGGAACTTGAATTTTTTTCGCAGTTGAATTCTAGGGTCTCGGTGACAGTGAAGACTTCTTGGTGTTGTAACCCATTGTAAGTGCCCACTAATTGATCATTCCAGATTGACCCTAATCTAACTTAATCAATTAGATTAGAGTGTCTCTATGACATTCAATGGTGTTAGAGAAGTGTGGTTAAAATTACTAAGAAGGTCTTTCTTGACAAAGTAGAAGACAATCTATTTTATTAAGAAAGATCTAGACCCAAACTATTTACCAATTGTAAGAAGAAACATTGTTGCAAGTTAAAACTAGGAATAGGCAAAACTCAGGGTACTTCAAGTTTGAGAGACTGTGAATGTTTTGTTAATTAAGTTATAACCAAAATTGTAAAATAGATTGTAATGACTTGTTGGCAGCTAGTGAAGTTATAATTAGAAATTGTAACAAATTGTGATATGTTGAAACCTGTGGAAGAGGAAGTGATAATTGGAGACTTTTCCATTCTAGTTAAGGAGATTAGTGGTTGAAAGAGACATTCCATAATTGGAAGCATTCTAGGACTAAGGAGTTGACATATTTGGTTGGAGCCATTGTTCATGGTTTGAATCGACATTAATATTCAATTGTGATAGTGGGTTGGGCTTATTCAAGCTTCAGTTGTTACCACTCTACATCATAGTTTGAGAGATCATTTGTTTGTTAATAATCCTACAAACAAATATAATTAATTCTTGTCTTGCACTTAAGTAGGAGAGATCATTAATGAGGCCAAACTTATACCTTACCAAAATGGATGCAAATCAATAGTTTTTCCCTATGTGCTTGCAATCTTGCATTACCTATCCACTAAAACTTTTTAGTATTTTTTTGTAACATGAACTAGCAATTGTAATGGCCAAGTAACACTTAATCTAAAATTTGTATTTGTTTTGTATGATCACTTTTTTGTTTAGGCTCTTTAAAGTTTGAATCCATGATCACATTTCTTAACAAACCTCGAATTAGGGCCTTATGAGTAAGAACGGTTAGAATTATACCAATCTTCAACATTTTATCTTGTAATTAGTATTCCCTTTGACAATTACCTTGCTGGCAGTGTCCATCAATTAGTGAATTATAAATAGCATGGTCAGTAATGGAACCTTCTTCTACCATTCTCTCCAAAACTTGTTCCTCTTTTCATAAATTTCCTTCCTTATAGAATCCATCAAATAAATCTTTCCAGATATAACTATCTAGGGAAAGACCATGTATGATCATCTCTTGTACAAGTTCATCTGCTTCAACAATCTTCTCGATCTTGCAAAGTGCATCAGTAAGTGTCTTGTAAATAGCTAAATCAGGTCCAAGACATTTTCCTCTCATTTCATATTTCAATTTGTGATCTTTCTCCATATTGCCTTTCTTACAATGTCCATCAATTAGCACAACATACATATCTCTACCAAGATCCATCCCTTTCCCTACTTTCTTCCTCGAGAGCTCATCAACTACATCAAATCTATCATGGCTGCAAAGGCATTCACATGTCAAGGCTACATCATAAGTTGAAAATATAACAAACCCAAAGTCTATATGTTTTACAGTTGGCATGTTCCGTGCTAGCTGAATTTTCTCAATTTTGCCATAATTTTGAATTTTCTCTAATACAATTCTCATCCTAAGTAGATAGAATACCATCAACAAATATAAAATTAGCCTACACTTAAGAATATAGTATACCATTCCAATAGGAAATGACTAAATATGAGATATTATAAGTCGAGACTATGGAGCACTATTTCCCTACCAAAAAATTTTGCATCACAAAAACAAGATTCTATCAAGAAGCGAGCCATAAAATATTAAGTGAGAAACTAGAAATACTAGAATTTAAAAAATCTAGAATGGCATGTGCAAGCTTATAATAAAACACCTACGTAGAATTTGAAACCCATTGTTCAAATAACCATATTGGTTGACTGAAACTAGCTATTGCACTTTGTTCCAAGTACATATTCTGTTACTATATTATTTTCCACCATTATTTCTTTTGAAGAAATATCATCCATCTTAAATCTGTTTAAAATTTTGTTCTGTTTAAATCTCTCTGTATTTATTAAAATTGTTTAACTTTGTAATCCTTTAGTGGCATTTGCAGTATAGATGGAAGTGTGAACTTTAAAATCCTTCTAAACTTCAAAACATTTAAGATGTAATATTAGTATTTTGCAATTGTGATTAGACCTTGTATGTAATTAATGGTGTGCTTTGGATGTAACATGTGGGCCCTATATTTATTACCAGCTCTTTTATAGCATTAGATTAGAGTAAGGTAGAAGAGAATTCATTCAAATTATCTATAGGGTATTTCAATATATTTAAGTAAATTTTTGTATGTAGGTCTCTGATTAAGATGTATTATGTATACAATTTGTTATAATTATCAGATTATTCTTCCATTGAGGTGGATGGTGTCCTCAATATGATTTTAGCTATCCTTGAATAGATATCAGAGCACTTCTAAGCTGCAATAACCTAAATATGTTAGATTTTAAAGATGTTTCTAGGGTCGATACCATTACACCTCTATGATCTCAACTACAACATGCCTTGTTCTCTGGTCACTATATACTTTAATAACCTGACATTTTACGACCTGGTTTAATTCACTTGTAGTAAGTGTGACGAAGATTTTAGTATTGTGATACATAAGAACTTTATTATCGTGGGGATTTGGGTCACCATTCAATTATATTAGATTAGTTGTCTTTAAATTGCATATAGTTTTAAATGCTTTCAAAACATTTCAGTAAATAGGGCCTTCTATGCTTAATACTTTCAAAGGTCCACTTACCAAGGAAGCTCTGTAAGGGAAAATACACATGCTCAAGTAAAGTGAATCTTCTGGTGTTTCAAGTGTCCTCACATGGAAAGAAGGAATGACAAAGTATCAAATTTGGCTTACTGTTCTCTCTATTTTAGGACCGTGTACTTGATTTTTAGTTTAAGCCTTAAGGTGGTGTGATTTGGAAGCATGTGTATTCGGGCACTAGCCTGTAGTTTTCAGTAGTTGGTGCATTAAACTTCCTTTCTTTATTGAACTCAAATAGGAAAAGCACTGAACTAGGTAACATAGTTAAAAAGAAAATTGATTGTGCCCTGAAGTAGTTTTGTGTTATATAATAGGTGGATGCGCTCTCAAATACATTACTAGTTTTCTTTTTGTAATTTACTGTCAAAAGAGATTTGGTTGACACAACAAAAGAGTGATCAATATGAACACAAATAGAGTCATAAGGATGTCAAAAAAATTGACAAGGAAAATAAATGAGGTATCTATATAAGTATGGGGATATTGAAAGTATGAAAAGATAATAATTGATAGTAGAGAAGGAAGTGATTATGTTCGTTAAAGATAAGAGAAGTCATCTGAGATCATGTTACAGTCATTTATGTTGGTCACAAATACCTAATTCTAGTCAAAGGACAGCACTACAAGGAAAATGTAGAAAATGGTTGTGTTAAGATCCTTCTTATAGTTAAAATATAGTTATCAACATAGAAAAAAACACTCTTGATAAAGATAGTGAATAAGTCACAAAACCAGTCCCAAGTATGAATGATAATGGAAGCCTTGACAACAAAAAATTGAAGATATTAGGATACACAAAAAATGAAGTGGTATTGACTGTGACAAGAAAGTAATGAGAGTAATTTTAAGTAAATCAGTAGTATCACTAGGAAAAAATCAACATAGTCTCAAAGAAGTGGGTGATATCAAGAGATGCTCCAATTCACCCAACTTCAAATCTCCAACTGAAACTACAAACTAACATGCCAACCTCAAAGAATACAATCACCTGTGTAGTTAAAATCCAACCAAGCATCATCACTCTTATACATCTAAGCTTATAAATAGCTTAAAAGAATTTATAAATATTATCTCCACTCGCTTTCCCTCTTTCACCTCTAAAAATTAATCCTTCCTAGAGTAATGATATTGAAAATCTCTTTAACTTTATATCAATTTCTTGCATTTATGTAGAAGTTAAATTTGGTGGTGAATCATTTGAGCTTGAAAAATTATGTTTGAAATTATTCATCAATTCTCAACTAATTATCTATTTTGTTATTTGAAAATGGTCAGTATCTAATAACCATCAATTTTATGAGTGTTGATAAGCTCTTATTTTCTCTTTTTTATAGCTAGTCAATGATATGATCATAGTGATTCTTTGAGGTCTTCCTATCATTTTAAAAAAATCAGTACGTCTAAATCAAATTTGCAGACTTCTCCAATCTTTTCACAAGCCCTTCTTGTATACAAATTTGAGAAGAAATCTAATTATGTGGTAAAACAACTTCTAAAAAAAGAGATGAATCTTTTGACCATGATCAATATATAGAGTTCATCACATCTATTTTTTATCATCCATACCCTCTTCCAAAGCTCCCATTTTGGCACATACTGGAAGTATGTTGACAAAGGTTATGGAATTTGGCTTTACATCTGCCAATTACATTTGCTTAAAATTTTTAAAAGCCTTTTCAACAAATCTAGTTTGAATATATCCTACAATCATGGCATTCCATGAGACCTCATTTCTTTGAGGCATTTTTTGAAATAGTTCACATGCCTTGTCTATGCTTCCACTTTTGGCGTACATGTCCACCAGGGCAGTTGCAACCACAACATTTGGAGAATAGCATTCCTTATGGAATGAATGAAGTATGATTTTCATGTGCATATGGTTCCTTGAATGATCATAATATTGTATATTTTTAAGTGTATTGAGGATGATTAGTGCATGATATTATTAGAGGTCACACCTATTACATATATACAAAACTCTAACGTAATATATATTTACCTTATCAAAAATAAAATTTTAAAAGTTAGTGTGACAATTTTTATTACCTAAATAGTTAATATTCTACCTAGTTGACCAAATGACATAACACTCAAACTCATGGAGGAGATTTTTTTACCTTTTCTTAACTAAACACAAATAGATCATACACATCCCCACACTTCTTCTTTTTTATCTAATCTCATGGAGGAGATTTTTTACTTTTTTTGTTATCTAAACTAGAACTGAAGAAAATCAAATAAACAAAATACAAAATGCTTTTGGTTGATGTTGCTCATTGATTCACCAAAGATGCTCTTGCATCAAGTGCTTTGTTGGTTTAGTCATACACTATAGCTAATTCAACCTACTCAAATTAGTCTCAATTATCAAACTAATACTTTCTCTAAAGTCAATTTTATCCAAGGAACCTATTTCTCTAATATATGTGCTCAAAAACTCCTTCAAGATATAATCTTGTAGTATTCTTGAAGCATCTCCACTGTTTAAGATGGTACAATCCTACGTTGGTGTTTCGATTGTACCTACAGGATAGTGTACTCCAAAATTGCAGAGAAATTAAGTGTACTCCAAATAGATTGCCCTCTACAAAGAACCGATTGGAATCTATTAACCAACCTTCTAACTGTCAAATCATTATTCTTTCAAATCAATTACCTATCGGTGTATCCCTTGCGAGGGAGAGAAGCCAAACACATAAAGAACATGTACATAAACATGACAACTGAAAAACATAAATGGAATGGACCAAGAAGTACCAAATGATGAATGCTCAATTGTTGTAATGGAAAAGCAATATCAGAACCATCCATTTATAGAGCTTGATTTTTCTATAGTCCTAATGATTTTTCTTATTTCTTGTATGTACTTGGTGATAGGATTTTGAACATTGTTTCTATAGACGTAATGATTTTTCTTATTTCTTGTCTTTTGTCCCTTTTTTATTTCCTATGTCTGTGCTTCATGACATGATTTTGTCACCTACTTTTGATGGTATATTTCATTCACTCTATGTGGAATACTATTTTGTTCACTATTTTATTTCAGCTTGATATTTCTTTCATTTTTCATATACATAGAGACTACACATGCTGATAAAAAATGAGCTATTTGATTTAGGTTTACTTTTCATTATTGTAAATGGTTATTATTTCTGATGGTACTCCTTGGTATATTCCATATAAAAATAATAAATGTAGTAACGATGGTGTGTTGCATTATTGATATAGGTTCGATGACTCTTGTCAATGTGCCAAACTGTCAATGTGGTGGTGGGCAGTGTGTGTTGAAGACTTCACAGACACAAAACAACCCTGGATGACAAGTTTGGTGCTGCCCAAATAAAAAAGAGGTTTCTAATGTGTATATATTTAATGTTTCTAATGTAAACACTATTCATTATATTATAAGAACTAATGTAGACTGGGCATCATAGGGAAATAATGGTTGAGGATACTTTAGTTGGGTTGATGACAACTCATCTACATCTATCTACCCATCTCCACTTATCCATGATGAAGGATTTGAGTGTAAAATGTGTCAGGCTAGGGAAAATGCAAAAATTATATTTTTGCAATGCCTTCTTTGTATTGTAATCGCATATCTTTGTTGCGACCATATGCGGAGATGAGCTCAGGAATTAGTCAGTTTAGTATTTTCATATTGTAACTAATATTTTAATATGGATATGGCGTAACTTATCTTTTCCTCAAGTGCGCATATATATGGTTTACATATTTTTTTACAATAATTCTTCATGTTTATTGCTCAGGTGAGCCCCAATCTACTATCAATCACATGATTTAACGTATAGTGTTTTCTTGGTTATTCCATTTGTTCCTTGATACATCAATTCAACCACACCCATTCCACTTCACCTGGATTTTTTTGAAATAGACTCCTAACTCTAATAAACTGACTATAACTACTAACTAACCTTATAAAACAACAACAACTAAGAATGATCACTTGCCAACATATGTTGAATACAAGGTCCTTGAGAGATCAATCAATCGGGATGAGTGGACGAGGATGATGAGATGGGGGAAGTGGATTTGAATCCTAATGAAAAGGAATCTCTGGCTGCAATTAGGAAGAAGAAGAAGATGCTTATCATCGAACATAGATTGAAGAAGAGTACTGCAGAGAGTAGGCCTACCGTACCAAGGAAGTTTGACAAGAACAAGGAATATGGCTTAAATAGAATGGGAAGATATATTTCTAGCTTGGGCTTGGATCCTTAGACAATTAGCTTGATAATAAATGAAGCAGATGAGAGCTGAGAAATTAGCTTCCCAAGAAAATTCTCCTAAATGAACTATGCGTACCCCAATTCCTATGGTCTCTATGACCCAAAGGATAAATTTGAAACAACAAGGGTAAGGTTAGCCTTACCCTTGTTGTTTCAAATTTATCCTTTGGGTATGCACAAAGGGCACAAGAATTGGGGTACACAATGCATTTATGGGATTTTTCTTGGGAAGCTAATTGCTCATCTGTCATCTACTTCATTATTATGAAGCTAATTGCCAAAGGATCCAAGCCTAGGCTAGAAAGATGTCTTCCCAAACACATAAAAAATATGCACATAAACACGACATCTGAGAAACATAAATGTAGATTTCACAATAGTTGAGAAACATAATTGTAGGCATCATGGTCACAATTTTTTGGAGAATGTAATTGAGTTGTATACCCAAATGATGGAGAGAAACTTCTGCTCCTCTGATTCCAAGTTGACACTGTGGGATCCAAAGACCATAGATAAGGAATAAATTTAGAGAGTAGAGGAGGGCCATAACGACCAAAATAATACAAGATGAACCTCAAGTTAAATAAGGAAATTGCAAATATTTTAATAGATTTTCATTATTAAATAATGAAATTTGCATATACTAGTGTTCTAAGCCCCCTCATTACATGATTTATTATTGTAAGCCCCCTCTAACTTACGCATCTAGAAAATGAAGCTACAACCTATTAGGATTGAGACAAACCTTATAGAACAACAATAGCTAGGAAGGATCGCTTGCCAACATCTGTTGAATACAACTGTTGCTCATGAATACAAGGTCCTCCAACAGATGTATTCAACAGATGTTGCCAAGCGATCCTTCCCAGCTACTATTTTTCTATAAGGTTTTTCTTAATCCAAATAGGTTGTAGTTTCATTTTCTAGATGCGTAAGTTAGAGGGGGCTTACAATAATAAATCATGTAATGAGGCTTCTTAGAACACTAGTATATGCAAATTTCATTATTTAATAATAAAATTCTATTAAAATGTTTGCAGTTGCCTCATTTAACTTGAGGTTTGTCCTATATTATTTTTGTCATTATGGCCCTCCTCCACTCTCTAAATTTATTCCTTATCTATGGTATTTAGATCCCACAGTGTCAACTTGGAATCAGAGGAGCAAAAGTTGCTCTTCATTGTCTGGGTATACCACTCAATTACGTTGTCTCCAAAAAATTGTGGCCATGATGCCTACAATTATGTTTCTTAGTTGTTGTGTCCTATGACCCCTTATGACCCTTTATGATCCCTAAGAATACATCTTAGAGGTCTTAAAATGTCGTAAAGGGTCATAAGAGGCTCCTAGGAGGGGCCAAATGAGCTTCCACCTTCACGTGGTTGGCCATGTTAAGTAGAGAATGTTATACTCTTCTCAAAACAAAGAGAAGCTCAATAATTTAAGGTCTCAGTCCATGGACAAATTAAATTAGACTTGCTATCAAAATTGGTACATTGATGAGAATTAATGATGGGCCGAAGTTTTTAGATTCTGAGAAGACGTATATGCAGTGGAGGCTAGAAGGGATTTTTGTGGAGATTTTCTAGATGTGGAGATTTTCTAGAGTGGCTATTTACATATGAGGGTTCCCAAATTGAGTGCCAGTGCAGAGATGATGATTTAGTAACCTACTTCTATAAAACCTTCATAAATATGTCCTCTTAACAATTATGTGCATATTGACTGGGTATACAACTCAATTATTGGTTATTGAAAGGACATTGTGCACTTGAGTAGTTTAAACTAATCCTTTGGTAATTATTATTTCTTGTAACTCGCCTCAATCGGTGTGCATATATTTGAGAGAAATCTTTTCCATGGTTTGTCCCTTTACAAGTTGTTGTGGTGAGAAGTATCCCCAAGAAATGGGAATGCTAAGGTGGAAATGGCGGGTGGTGGAGAGTGGCAGTTCAAGAAAGCCTTTCCCAAACTCTCCCACAACCCATTCACTCCTCACAGCATCCCCCTCTTTCTCATCACCCGACACATCAACCCCACAAACAAGAAGAAGGCAAATAGCCAGCTGGCTAATAAATTGGGAGATTGGTTTTAGATATAATCTTTAAGTTTTATTTTTGGCATAGCTATAGATTGCTTAGTCGTCTCCTATAAATGTCATTGAAATATTGTGAGACTTATTCTTTCTGTCTTTAGAAGTGGAAAGTTTTATTGAAAGGTTATTGACCTCGAGAAAGAACATGTTTGTGTGAAATAAGACAAAAAATGTGTGATTGTTTGTAAACAGTAAACAATAGCGACATAATATTGTTGTGCTTAATTTGATAATATATATATTTTTTTAAAAAAAATTAAATTTCAGTCGCTTTTTCGATGAAAAAAGAATAGACATATCGATGAGAGCGCTATATGTTCGACGTTTATTCTGACGATTTTTAGTCACAATTTCGATGGAGATTTGACATGTTGTATTATTGACGAGAAAACTTTGACGACCACTATGGTCGATTGGTTGACCAATTGGTGTCTAATAATAGACTAAACCTCGTCAAAATACAAGCTAAAATTTACTAGTGATAGGACAAGTTATTTTTCTTTCCCTTCCTAATTAAAACTATGTGAAAGTTATAGGATTCTTTGATTCACCTAATTAGACTATGTGAAACTTGTAGTTCATTTGTCCCCCTGATTAGGCTATGTGCAATGTGTTGTTCATTTGTCCTCATTGGGCTATACACGAGATTTTTAGTTCATGTATCCTCCTAATTAGGCTATGTGAAATTTTTTGTTCATTTTAAAGACCAGTAATTTTTTTGATTTGTTGCATGTATAAAACAAGAAATCTTGCATTTATCACAAACTAGACTCCCAAGTGCATAGATCTTGTTCTTGTACCTAGCATTAAAGCTATGAAGGAAAAGTGCATAAAATGTTGAAATAAATTCAAACAAACACTCCATCAAGATGTTCCAATATATTTATTTCTTCTTTCAATTTGATATGTTACTCCCAAGTGATAATATGCACCTAATGAAAGCAAAATGATAGTAAGAATACTAGAAAATGTGGTTAAATATTTGAGAGAAATGAAAGTCCAATTTATAGATTTTTAGAACTCAAATTGATGGATGAGATTGAAAATCATTCAATGGCTAGGATTAAATGAGAGGACAAGTTAAGTGATGAAAAATTGGAAATCGCATTTCCAAGTGAATAAGGAAATAGGAAAAAGATAGAGTTAAGTGAAAATAAATATTGGAAATATTTATTTTCAACACAAAATGCTATTTGCAAGTGGAGGAAAAAATAGAAATATGATAGAGTTAAATGAAAATAAATATTAGAAATATTTATTTTCAACAACAAATGTCATTTACAAGTGAAGGAAAGGATGAGTGATGAACAAGTTAAGTGGAGGGGGAAATGGAAGGAGGAAAAAATTAAGTGGAAAAGGAAATTAGTAAGTGGGAGTGGGAAGTAGAAAAGTGGAAGGTGGAAGAGTTAGAAATGGAGAAAAATTAGCATGAAAAAGAGATAAGTGGAGTTAGAAATGAGCGGAATTTAATAATTAAAATTTATTATTCCCCCATATTTATAAAATTAGAAAATTAAATAAATTTATTTATTTAATTATGGGAAAAGGGGAAGGGGGTAAATAAATAATATACTTATTTACCAAAGGAATGGCATTAGGATAAGAGGGCGAAATAAATTAATATTTGCCCCTAGGACCAAGATTAATTATTTGAAGAAATTATTCAATCAAAGACAAATCGATAGGACATGATGAAATTAGAGGAGGGAAATTAATAATTAATTAAACAATTTTCAATGTTTAATTAATGAGCATGACACAATATTTCTAAATGATAAAGATCAAACACACAACATAGAAGAAATGTTAAAAAAAGGGGCCATAGACATGGACCATTTTTTAGTGTCTACAATTTCAAGATTTCAAATGAAAAGGTGCAATAATGCGTACAAGGATGTCAATGGATAACAACTTGCCAACTATAAAAGTAGACATGCTAGGTGAGAAGGGTTATCATTGGCTAAAGAATTGGTATAATTGTAATTTAATTCATATAGATGGTTATAATGACTTCATTAATATAAACCATATTAATGTTGGTAGTTTGATGATGCTTGATATTTATAATGAGCTTTTGAAGGCATATAACAAAAAAATATTTCTTGTCCCAATACTTAGGTGGGTACCTTTTATTATCATGTGTAAAAAGATTTATTTGAATGCATAAATGCCAGCACTAATTTGGAAATCATTTTTTGGGAAGAACACAAAGGGTAATTTTGAATTATTTTAAAAGTATAGTAATGTACTATAAGAAAGCCATAATGAAATATCTTCAAATTTCTATTATTAATGGTATGTGTCAAGGATTTTATTGAAAGATTATGAAATTATGTAGCTTAATCATGTTTCTCCTGACTTTTTTGTCCTTGATGACATAAAACTAACATGGCATATGATGCATACTTGGTACATGATACTTCACTTTTACACATACATGGAAGTGATCAATTTGATAGAAAATTTGATAGATGATAGTTTGGTCATTGTATTTTGGTTCTTTAATACATTGGATACATCTTCTCCATGATCATGATAACATGAATTCCATGATAGCATGAGCAATTGACATTGAGTTACATTGATTGATGAATTGCATATTTCATTTTACATTCAGGTCATGATGTTAGGATTTGGTAACACTGAGAGGGGGGGGTGAATTAGTGTTAGAGTACTTAATTAAATTTTCTAACTTCTTTAACCAACATATAAAGATGTAACATAAAATGAATAACCATGCAACAAATACAAACATAGAAGAACTCATAACACCATTTTTTTTTTTTGAGGAAACCCTATTAACTGTTTAGGGAAGAAACCTGGTGGGGATGGTACCCACTAAATTCCGCACAATGAATCTTGAAAACTTGTTAGGATTTCTAGCCCTATTAGGAGCTAATTATTACAATATAGGCAGATCCTTGTTAGGGGATATATACAATGAGATCCTTATTTAGGAATTGACCCTTTTAAAGGTCATAACCTTGTTAAAGGCAAAAAAACCATGTTAGGGGTGTACAATAGGTGCAACAACACTTACAACAAATCTGTTGTCCTGAATACAAAGAGTTAACAAAGTATTCCTTGAAGAACTCTTGTTCTCCTTTCTCTTGTTCTCCTGTCTTCCTCTTAGACACCTTCACAGTTTGCATCCATCAATATCATTCTTATCATCATTGCATACTTATACAAAAGTGTATGTATACTTATACCTTCTTAGAGGTATATTTACAAAAGCTAGTTGGCGTTACTCTAGCTAAACATCATATTAGTTAATGTGCAATTGCATGCTTCATTAACATCCTTATTTGGCCTTAGATCCAAGATAGCATCAAAAAATAACTTTCCAATCATTCAAAAAGTCGATATCAATTATCGCTAACATTTTATGCTATGTTTATTATCTTTGCATCCAATCAACTGAACATATCTCTTCAATCCATCATTATTAACATGTGTGACCTCACACATGTATTCATTGGTGTCTTGTAATCATGTCACTAAGATCACATGCCTTAATAAAGCTATTGTGAATCTCGTTAATCTTTTCTATCAAACTGGGTTGCAGGAATAGTCTGTGGACTTAGGCATTTTTCCTTCATCAAAAGCATTCAAACATATTCATGATATATAATATGTACGATCATAAAAATGATAAGTGTTTCCATAAATGACAACATTCCATATATGTGCATGTTCCTACATGTGCATATGTGTGCATGTTTTGACCACTTGCCAACAATCTCCTCCTTTGGCATTGATGGAAACAATTAGTGAAAAAATGACTAAGTGTAAAAGCAAGACAAAAATGTAAAAGGAAATATACTGACAAAGATGCAAAACATAGAAATTTGACACATATCCTTTAGAGAAAACTTTACTTTATTTATGTTTTCTGTATTTTCATTTTACATACTTGTTCTCTTTTTCTCATTGCATTTTTTCTTCTATCTCTCCCCCTTTGACATCAATGGAAAATAGTGCCAAAAATGTCTCAAGCAACTGCCAAAACAATGAAATTGAAAATGTATAAAATCACTATTGAACTATCTGCAGTATGTCTTTGTAGTTGGTCTTCATCATATGCATGTTTGCATCTCAAGCTACTTTGATTGCTTCTGCAACCTAAATCAGTCCATTGAGACCAAATGTGGCCTTATCTGACTCCTCTACATCAATAGGTACTAGTCCCTAAAATATTTTGAGGCCAAGCTGAAGGTCCTCATGAGTACTCTCCAAGACACTGATCTTTGGAGTCAAAAAGATTCTTAATCCAAAAAATCTTTTCTGAACTTTGTCCTTTTCCAACTGTAGGGTATGGATTTTATCGATGATCATTTTTGTTTCCTTATTTATGTCTAGTATTTTCTTATTTTCAAAATCCTTAGAGAGTTTTACCAAAACCTCTTCATCTTGAGCTATGATATCAGATATTCTCTTTACATGCTTGTGTGAAGTTATGCAGAGTCAGTATAGGTCTTGTCCATCCTTAAGAAAATATTTGATTGCCCTTTTAGTGGCAATCAATGTATTAAGATCACTCTTAATCTCATCAAGAGTATCTTTCATCCTTAGTCTTTTAAAGTCATCTACTACTTTTATTCTTGCTTCTTCTTCTAATGTACCAAAATTTTGTTCTACTAAACTTGAACATTGTCTAGACTATTTATAGGATCTTCAATATGTACAAGAGGTGTAGTCAAAAGCTTACTCAATACTTGTGTTTCTCGGTGTATTATCTTTGTAGTTTTTTCATTCTTCTTCTCTGATTTTTCCTTTTCTTTAGCAAAATAAAGTACTGATCATTGCATCAGATCTATGACATCCATGTCCTCTAAGTTAGTTGGAAGTGATTGAGATCCACTTGCCAACAAACTAGGTGTAGAAAAAGGGGTGATAGGCAATCCTTTTGGTTGTTCCTCTTCCTTTTCTTGTTCCTTCTCCTTTTCTATTTATTTTTCTTCACCTTTTTCTTTTGATGCTTGTTCATTTTCAAGTGTTTTCTCCTTTTGCTACTCTTTCTCAACTGATTCTTCTTGAGCGATCTTGGGAGGCTCAAGATTCTTTACTATTTCATCAATGTTGGTCAAGGTTTCACTCATTTGAAATGGATCAGATGTATCCATCTTTTTTTTAAGTGAGATCCCAATATTGTCAATGTAGAAATTAGGTGAGGTAATATCAACTACCTTTATCTCCTTTGGAACTTCAGCCTTTTCTATAATTTTAGTAATTGTAGGCTCTATGGAGATTATTGTTGGGGTTGGGGTCCTTATAGAATTTCCAAGATCAGGTCACTCCTCAAGGAGCAGCTATCCAACCTTGTCATGTGTCTCTTTCTATACCTCTTCATATTTTTGGGTCATAAATTTTATGATTTTGGTTTTGGTCCTTAGTTTTGGCCTTAGCTTTTCAAGCCAATCTCCCATCTCATTCCCTTTCATAGTAGGAATACTCTGTACAATAATATCATATCTCATCTTTGTGTCCTCATCAAGGGCCTTTTCTTTCTTCCTTATAATCTTTCAAATAGGTCCTTGTTGATTTGACATTCTATTTCAATTAGATTCTTTTTGAATATATCAAAATACTTTCCGATAGAAGTGACCTTGTCATCATTCATTGCTCTCTTTTGTAGAACTTTTAAGTAAGGATTAAATAGATTCCTTTGTGTTTCCTAACCTTTCTTTTGTTCAGCTTCTTCTTCTTTCTTCCTATCTTCTTCAAGTTCCCTTAGATTTGCCTCTTGAAGTTTCTTATTCTTTTCATCTTCTTGTTCCTTCTTCTTTTGTCCCTCAGTTTTCTCTATATCCATCATCTAAGCTTCCTTATTTTGTTCTTTTTCTTCTGTATTATTTTTTTTCTTATCCTTCCCATGCGAAGATGGAGGGGTATCTAGTTTTTTCCTCTTCCTTCCTGGTCCACTATCCATGGCCTTAGATCTAGCTTTAGGAGGGGTTTTACCTTGTGTAGCTTCTTTTGTTTCCTGCCTCTGCAATGTTCTCCTAGTAGGTGTAGGAGTGTCATCTTTTTCTTTCTCCTCTTCTTCTTCAACCTCTGCCACTTGATGTTCTTCAATGTTAGGTTGAGGAGGGGCAATCTTGTATTTCTCCCCAAGTTCTATCACTTTTTCCCTGACAGTTTCATTTCTTCTTTTGATATGCCATGCTCCCTTGCTATTTTTTCAACAAGTGATTCAACTTTATTCTCCCTTCTCCCTTTTTACCAGTTCTTCCTTAACTAATGTGTATTTTTCTTCATATGTGCCCCACCTAGGAATATTGGGGACTTTAGGGAATTGTAAAACATGTTGGATGTGAAGTTCTAGAATAGTGTAGTCAAATTCATATCCCATAGGGGTAGCCCATGAAGTTCTAGGATCCGCTGCCTCAAAGCATGTGTTGTCAATCTCCACCATGAAACTTATGTCATTTTTATACTTGTCAACTAGTCTCCAAGGGATCCTTTCCCTTTCATGCATTTGTTTTTGGAAGAGTTCCATCATTCCTGCAACCTCAGCATACCTATTTTGCTCATCACTTCTTTTGTAGCAGTCACTAATCATCTACATAGAACATCTATTTGATCTCCATAGGTACATGTTAGGGAATCTTCTCATAACATGAAAGAATATGTACATTATTAGTGATCCAAATCTGAAATGTGTTTTCATGTTTCTCTTTATCTCTGGCAAATTCTCCATTAGTTTTTGTCTAAGGACCTCGCATAGATCATATTCCTCATCTTCAACTACCATCTTATATGCCATGTGAACAAAATTGGTTGACATGCTATTTATTCTATTGTACTCGAACTTGTATCCCAATATCATTGCTACAAGTTTGACATCTTGTGTGATGTCATTTATAGTCATGGCCCTCTTGTTCCACTTTCTTTTTGTTAGTTCTTCTACCTCAAACCTAATGTTCTTTTCTACAGTAGCTACTTTACCTATCATAGGTAAACCAATGATCTTGTGTAATAGCTCTTTGTTGATCTTAGTGGGTGTTCCACCAATCCATATGAATTCATCATGAATTCTACTTAGCATAATTTTGATCTAGTATATCTCATCAAATTTGAATCTCTCCATGTATCTGACTATTGGTAACTCATAAAATTTCCTACATTCTTCTCTTAGGGTTTTATCTACATTATATAGCCCTATAGTTTCATCATATATCTTTGTAGTTCCTATGAACTTGATCTTGTTATGTATGTATGTCTTGATGTCTTCAACATGAAGAACACCGATAGGGGTGTGCAAAAATGCACCCTCTCGATCTTCTTCAATATATTTGAAGGGATAGCTCTTAAATTTGTATCTATTCCTCTCAAGAATGTTAAAAACCTTTGGTGTATCCATACTAATTAATTTTCTACTACAATTGACAAAGATTTCTTGAGTTAATCACAAATACCCAACTCACACGGTCGTGTGAGGATTTTGGGAACACAAATACAAAAACTTCAAGCTTCAACTACAGTTCCAATCTCTTCGATGCTCTCTGATCTTAGTGTAAATGGTAAGTAATTTAAATAAATTATTTCCCTTATAGACAATTTGGCACAAGTCCCAAAACTTCCCAAAAAGATGAAAGAAACTAGTGCTAGTTCTTTGTCTTCTTTATTCAACTCTTTTTCCTTTGCGAATGGTCTGAAGAAATTCTTCACTGGTCCTCTAAATCTACAATACTTCGCAACATGTCCATCATTGTTACATTTGAAGCATGTCACCTTCTTCTTAGATTTCAATTGGATGTACTCAATCTGCAACTTACAATACCTGGCAATATGACCAAAGTTATTGCATTTGTAACATACAATCATTTTAGGTCTAGCAATAGGTTTCTTAACCTCTTCCACTATCTTATTAACTTCATCCTTACTAGCATTAGAAACATTGTCTTGCATAATATCATTTTCTTTACATGTTTCCTTATCCTCGAATTGTCTATGCTCTGCATCTTTACTACATTCACCTTTTTCCATATTTGCCTCATTAAAGCTTTTCTCTTTTTGCTTCTTGAGAAAATCATTTAAGTGGTCATATGTAGGTCTACTAGACCTCATATCTAATTTTCTACATTCTCTTATCTTATGTCCATAAAAGTATAAATTAAAACAAAAACCAATAAACTTGGGCTTGGGAGTACCTTTTTTAGTTGATTTCTTCAATTGATCTTTATGATTGCAATCTTTGTCGTTGTCCTTGCAAGGAGGTATCTCAGGCACTGCTATCACAACCTCAAAATTTGATTTCTTAGGTGAATCAAGGTTCACCACTACTCTATCTTTCCTCTGATCGGGATTGTCATTAAATCCTACTCCTATCATGTCTCCAACAAGCTTATGCGTGTCAATTTGCTCATCCAATTTCTTTTTGCTCTCATGAAGTTTTTCTATGGACCTTTAGTCTGATCAAGTTCACCAATAATGGTGATAAAGTATCTTTCTACCTTTTCATACTCTATTTTTATTGCACTCATTTCACTCTCCAAAGCTTACAACCTATCCCTTGTATAAGATAGTTCATTTTGCAACTTTTCTTTTTCTTCTTTTTCCACATCAAGTTCTTTCATCAAGTTCAATTTTTTGACCTCCAATTCATCCTTCAAGGAGTCCTTTTCATGTCTTAGTTTCTCAATCTAATATTGATCTGATATCTCCTCATTTTGTGCCTCCATGAGATCATCTCTCAATTTTCTCTCATGTTCAAGTTGATGTTTCAACTTCTTGATAAAGTCATCTACTTTCCTTAGCTAGTACTTTAGATCCACTCTATCTGCATTAGCAATGTCCACATCTTCCAAGGCTATTTCATAATTGTTCTTCAAGCTTTCCAAATCCATCTTGATCTCCCCAAATATGTTAAGCTTTTCCTTTAGGGGCCTGATGCTTTGATACCAACTGTTAGGATTTGGTAACACTGAGAGGGGAGAATTAGTGTTATAGTACTTAATTGAATTTTCTAACTTCTTTAACCAACATATAAAGATGTAACATAAAATGAAAAACCATGCAAAAAATAAAAACATAGAAGAACTCGTAACACCATATTTATTTTCAAGGAAACCCTGTTAAGGGAAAAATCCCAATGGGGATGGTACCCACTAAATTCTACACTATGAATCTTGAAACCCTATTAGGAGTTCTAGCCCTATTAGGAGCTGATTATTACAATATAGGAAGATCCCTATTAGGGGATATATACAATGAGATCCCTATTTATGAATTGAACCTTTTAAAGTTCCTAGCCCTGTTAAAGGAAAACAAACCCTATTAGGGGTGTACAATAGGTGCAACAACACTTACAACAAATCTATTTTCCTGAATACAAAGAGTTAACAAAGTATTCCTTGAATAACTCCTCTTGTTCTCCTTTCTCTTGATCTCTGCTCTTCCTCTTATATGCCTTCACAGTTTGCATCCATCAATATCATTCTTATCATCATTGCATACTTATACAAAAGTGTTTGTATACTTATACCTTGTTAGAGTTATATTTACAAAAGCTAGTTGGAATTACTCTAGCTAAACATCATATTAGTTAATGCGCAATTGCACACTTCATTAACATCCCTAATCAGCCTTAGATCCAAGAAAGCATCCAAAAATAACTTTCCAATCATTCACAAAGTTGGCATCAATGATCACTAACATGTTATGCTCTGTTTATAATTGTCTTTGCATCCAATCAACTAAACACATCTCTTTGATCCTTCATTATTAACACGTACGACCTCACACATGTATTCATTGGTGTCCTGTAAACATGTCACTAAGATCACATGCCTTAATATAGCTTATGTGAAGCTCGCTAATCATTTCTGTCAAACTAGGTTGCAGGAACAGTCTGCGGACTTAGGCATTTTTCCTTCATCAACTGCATTCAAACATATTCATGATATCTAATATGTGTGATCATAAAAATCGTAAGTGTTGTCATAAATGACAACATTCCATATATGTGCATGTGCATATGTGTGCATGTGCTGACCACTTGCCAACACATTACATATTATTGATATACAGAGATAAATGGATTATGCTTCAAACTTGGTGATGTTAAAATTCAATGACTTAAGTCATTATATGCAAGTTTTTAATTCAAGTGTATTTTTATCCATTCAAAATGCACTTTGCAGGATATGGTCACTTCAAAGAAATTAGATATACCTTACCTTCATGTTCAATTGATATTAAAATACATTTGCATTGATAAAAAACTCTCACATTTTGAAAGGCATAAAATACTTTTACAAAGACAAGCCTTTTGATCAACATTGGACATTGTGAGAAAGGCATTAAGAATGCAAATGACATAATGTCGGGATTATGTCATTTTGGTATATGTTTATTTGATTAAGATTCTAATGCTTTTGTAATCGACATTTGCAAATTATTAAGGTTTTTCTATTGGAACCCTAAAGCTCGGGTTCTCGAGTTAGGGTATCTAGAGGAAGCTAGGGTAACAGTCAGAGATAACTATGTCTACTAGTAGTAATAATTGAAACAGTTACAATGAGGAATGTCTGTTGGTTGTGGAAATATTGTGAAATGGTTTGAAGTGCAAATTACATGGGTTTTTTGTAGTTCACTTACTAGGGGTTCTCTTTTAATTTGCAGTTGTCTTTCATAAGAAATATTTAATCCTATCTACCAGTTTGTTTTGTGAGACATAATCTTTCGTTAAGGATTTTTTTGTAAAATATTGTATACATGTAATTACTTTGTTTGTAAACCCTTAACAAGATTTCTTTTGTTTGTGTTTGAAATCTGGTTAGAACTTCTTGTGCTAGATGAATTTTTTGATTTTTTGTGTTTTTTTTAGTCGGTCGATATGTGTAAAATGTGTTTCTTTTTCCACAGAGATAATATTTTTTTTGTTAGTCATTCATGGTTATAGGTGAGTGATAACAAAGATTATGTTACTTTTTTCTTAAGGGTTTGATAAACCCTATTTAGGGTTATGAGTTTTTTTTTAAAGGTTTTTGTTTAAGTGTTAATCTTTAATTGATGATAGTTAGGGTTTGTTCTTTCAAACCTAAGCTTAGTTTTGTGTTGGTTTTTTATGTTCCACTTCTCTATTATAAACGGGTTTACTAAATTATTAATTTTAGAAAGGAAGTTTGTGAAAAGGGAGTTACATTTGCAGTTGAGAAAACTTTTAGATTAAGTTATTTTATTAGAATGGTATTTTTACTTCAATTCAAAATAGAGATCAATATACATGTGTTACTCTAATGAACTTATGTGAAGATATTTATAGGAAAAATACATAGAAATGAAGGGAATTATTATGTTGTAATGAAGATAATTATATCTTTCAAAAAAATGAAAAAGAATTATATTGTTTTGTTCTTGAAGGCACATTTAGTGCTCTGCTATATACTGCAGTCGTGAAATATTTCATAGTACGTGTGTGTGTGTGTGTGTGTGTGTGTATTTGATGCAAACTTTCTCTCTGACTCTGAAATTATGCAAGATCAGAGATTGTATTGAAATGAAATAGAGATAATACTATGTATTTGAGAATGTGAGGCCCTACCCTGACTTGTCATAGCAGTTCTTTTATTTTCACGTTGGACATAGTATTTATACTCTAGTTTGATGCACTTTTGATGATCACTCTACATGACAGGGACTTGGATTATGTTGATTATGATATATTTCGGCATATGTTATGTTTCTACATTTTGTATTAGAACATATTTAGGTATCTTTGACATACATTTTATATCAGTGAATTTGATGAACTTGGCTTTAGCAATTGATTATGCATGTACATGAATTTTCTGATAGAGATTTTTTTTATGTTACATGATGATATTGAAATTTGATGGATTGATTTAAATAATTGATTGATGATATTGAATTATAGATTTAAGGATCAACCTTTATGGACATGTAAGATTATATGATTGGATTCTACATATGTTTTGCGAGTAAATGTGTTTAGGAAGAAATTGGATTTGCAGATTTTGTTTTGGATTAATGGTGAATTATGTGAATGTAATGATGAATTATATATATTTTAATATGGTCAATTAATTACATTGTTTCCATGTATGTTTTCTTAGATTACTGATATTTGAATTTAGTGTGCAAGAAAGTTAACCACGAAAATTAATTAGTGATGCCAAGGTTGCATCTAATGAAGAGACAAAACCTCGTTGTTTTGTATTTTATTCATAAATTGTAATGTTGCATGAATGTAATAATTTGTAAATTGTAAATTTGTTAATCTTAATGGTATTTCCATGTGTACATGTGATGTGTAACTTTTGTAGTGTCACTTGACACTTGTATTTTGTGATGTGTTGACATGACAAGACCATGTGGTTAGCTTGAAGTGTGACACTTACCCTGGGTTACTTGGTAGAGTTCCCATGTTGACCCCTTGGATAGGAGACCATTAATCTTGGTCACATCTTGTTGGACCCGTATGCAAATTTCAAGTGGGTTTTTGGAGGGTTAAATGAGCTCCTAGAGTGTAGTTTAAGCCTATTTTAGCTACCCCACTTGGTATACTATGGGTTGGGGGTTAGTTTTTGGTCAAATTAGAGCCCATAACTCATTTATGACCCATCTAAAGTACCCCTCAAGTCAAGTTTCGAAATTGGGGTTTGGAAAAGAGGACAATCCCATTCCCATTTCCCCATTTTTTGTCTCAGTCTCATTTATGAGGGGAGACAAGAATGTAAAAAAAAAATTCCATGAGTCATGCCTCTTAATGATGGTTAGTTGGGAGTTTGGTAGGAGACCCCTTTTAGTAGGAAGTTTGGGGAAAGTTTGGGTTGATCACCCACTCTCTATTTTTAGAGACTTCTAGAATCAGCTAAGGTTAGGGGAAGGAGAAAGGACTTGGACAAAAGGAAACTCTTCTTCAAATTCATTTCCATAAGCTTGGATCAAAGTTGGTGTTGCTCTCCATTTTTATTATTTTTACATGTTGAGTTTTGCATAAGTGTTGAAGTATGGTAATGAAAGTTTGTTGTGAGCATGTAACAGAATTTCATGGATGTAGTTATTTGTTGTATGGTGTTTTCTTTTTGTGTGTGTTTTGGAAATTGTGTATGGGAATCTCAAGGCACACTCACCCTTGGGGGTGGAGGGATTTTGGATAGTTCTTGAGTGTAGAGTCTCTCCTCATGGAGGAGAGATAAACATGGAGTATGGGCTCCATGATATCATTCTCTTTTTGTGTATACTTTTGGGGGTCATAAGGGATTTTGAGGGCTTATTGAAAAAGTAAAAATGTGGTTGTTTCTCTTGGAAGATATGTAAAATTTCATTTTGCATTTTGCATTCTCCTCATGAGTACTTGGTCCACCTTCACCCCATGTTTTGAGTCATTTGGAAACTCATTTTTGAAGTCTTGGTTGGGTGTCTTTGATGTGAGAATGTGGTTGTAAAACTATGTGTTGTGTGTGTGTAACCTATCTTACCTTATTTTCCCCAAGCTCAGGGGTGGCCTCTTAGAGGCCTAGGTTGGGAGTTGAGCCTCCATAGTCCAAAGGAAAAAAAAATGTTGCAGATTTTTGGCTTGGAGCTTGTGTGGAAGGATGAAGAAAATCTCTTTGCCAAGTGCAAGGAAAAGAAAAGAAA
>BSBK01000206.1:1447500-1477500 GCA_027943335.1 Chamaecyparis obtusa
ATCCATGAGCCCTTAGGCCCTTAAGCCATGATCCCTTAAGCCCTTAAGCCATGACCTATCTAATCAATCTAAACAAAAAATAGAAATATAGACTTATCTAATATTTATCTAATCAATCTAATCTGATAATTGAAATTAAAATTCAAGTAGAAAGTAAATTGAAAGTTCTATCCAATCAATTAAAATTCAATTTACCTATCTAATCAATCTAATCAATAAATAGAAATTTATCTAGACTAGAAAGGTATGCAATTCAAGAAATCAATCTATTCTAATCAATTGAAAAAAGAATCAATCTAATTTCAATTCAAATATAGACCTACATTTAATCAATCTAAACAAAAAATAGAAATATAGACCTATCTAATATTTATCTAATCAATCTAATGAATAAATTGAAATTAAAATTCAAGTAGAAAGTAAATTGAAAGTTCTAGTTCTAAGAGAGAGAGAGAGGGGGGGGAAGGGGAAGGGAAGGGGAAGGGAAGGGGAAGGAGAGAGAGAGAGAGAGAGAGAGAGAGAGAGAGAGAGAGAGAGGGAGAGAGAGAGGAGAGAGAGAGAGAGAGATAATTTTCATCTATTAAAATTCAATTAAAATTCAATTCAGGTTTAATCTTGATCCATAATTCAATCTAATCATAAATTTCAAATCAAATTTAAAGTCTACATAGAAGTTTCAAATAGGATTTAAATTAAGTATGTAAAAATTAAAATCCTTAAACCTAAAGCTCCTGATACATGTAGTCTGGATCCTCTCTATCCTTTATTATCTCCAAAAGTTTTTCATGCTCTTCAATAGGCAACTTCCACTTTTGGTTTTTACTTGACCCTTTTTTTGACACAGTTTCAAACTGCAATTTCATCGCTATAACCAAGTGACTATAATGTAGAACTCTCTCTCCACACATGTATTCAACAAATTTAATTCCATTTTTTTCAATCTTATCTTGTTGATAATAGGTGCCTTCAATAACAACTGAACCAGTCGGATATTTTTGTCCATCACCATCAACAACTTCTTCAAGCAACTTGTGTTTTTCCTTGGCTGCTTTAGTAGATAATAATCTACACCTTCTATATTCTCAGGATCCGCAACCACAGCAAAAATATCACCTACACAATTTATATTTATGTGTACAAGTAAATGTTAAATTTAAACCTCAAGTTCATGTATAATATATATATATATATATATATATATATATATATATATATATATATATATATATATATCATGTAAATATACCTAGAAATAAAAAATACGCACCTGTAACAACTAAATCAGAAACACGTTCATAGTCAGCTGAATATATAGGATCATGGATGTCTATGACATTGTCATCATCTTCATAAGGAGGCATTCTAATTAACACTTTATGATCCCATATTGAAACATATCCATTTTGCAATATTAACACATTGACTCATTGTGTTGTTGTTAAGACAATCTTCACAAAGCATGATTTATCTCTTAGTTGAATCAGTGGAGGCTTGTGTTGTCCCGTAGTCATCACTTGATGCAAACTTCTAATTCCAACAATTGATTGACAATTGTAGGGATTTGATCGATCGATATGCTGGATGGATGGATTGATATATAGATCTCAGTTTGAAATCATGAAAAATGTGAAATGCATTATATATATATATATATATATATAAATATATATATATATATATATATATATTATATATATATATATATATATATATATATATATATATATATATATATAAATAATATATATATATATATATATATACAACAAGTTAAAACACACATACATGACATACCTATATATGTAGTTTCATGAATTTGAGTTTGAAAAATAAAAGTAAATTAAATAAATACCTATCACTTCCAAAAGTAACGTTTGTTGTATTTTGTGTCTCGAGTAGCGAAATGATTTTGACACCATTCAACAATCTTCTTTGAATTCTCTATCATGTTACCTAGAGATCTATATATTTTTAACAATTTAGTTATATATATACATGTGTACAGTGTAATGTAAAGTTTTTAAATAATCTAGTCAAGTAAACAAGTTGAATATCAAATGTATGTACACATACCTTGAAGTTCATGTTGTCGGAGTGCACGCTTCACACATGCTCCTGCTCCATCATGTCTCCTTTTCCATGTCCACTTTCAAAGAAGTTCCAAACAAACCTTAACGTTGTGTCTAGCATGTTGCATGGCTAACCAATTAAAAGCTTTTGCAGACTTAAATTGACCTACAATTCAAATAAATACAAAAATGTATTTAAATGTGACACATAAATATATCTAGAAATGCTCAAAAAAAAAATTATAAATAAAATTTATAATGCATGTACGTACTTACCTGCACACCCATCAGACCAGATCCAATGTTGTGAAGCATTATCCCACGACTTGCAAGATTGTTGAAAAACATGTTGAAACAATGAGCCACATAGCTCCTATCATGAACCTTGTCATCACTAATAGAAATGAACCTCCTTGATGATAATGCGTTCATTTTGATCTATACCAGATTCTATCCCATCCAAATCGTATTGTGCATGTCTATAGGTCACATGCACAAATATTGCAACTTGATCAGAATGATAATATTGACTTTGGAGCTCCTTTTGAGGGGAAAATGTATAGTTCTCCGCAAAATCTACAACTGAAAGAATACAACCAAGTGGGAAATAATTTTTGGAATCACGAAACTGTTTAGCTTGCCATCGTGCACCATGACAATGTTGGATATGTGGATAAATCATAGATCGAAATCTGTCCATGAACTGAAGGTACGGTAATTCACTCTCTTTTAATGTAATTTTTTTTGATTCACCTCCTGTCTTCGTTTGGTATATTCATATTCAAATCTCTTCCACTGGACTGTGTTTGTAACATCAATATTATCAAATTGTAAAGGAAATTGCTACAAATTTCCATAATTATTGCATTCATTTTTTATACACTGGACATTAAATTCATCTGAACCTTCTGATTTATCACATAAAATGGACTTTACAAATTCTGTTGTACTTCCAGTAACCATACCTAGATTAAGTATTGTCGCAACCTTTTTATATGATTGCAAGTATAAGTGAAACTCAACATGATTTCGACAACAACATGTTTCACGAACCTTATTTATGCGTACGAAGCAAGGGCGCAACATCTCAAACATTCTCTGACATATTTTCACATCTGAAAATTCATGTTTGAATGCTTCAAACAATTCACTTTGTGTAGTATCGACAAAATGTTTTGGATGTGAAATCTTCATACCGGTCTCTTCATCGTCCATTTGTATAGTGTCCCTTCTATTGGAAGAAACACGAGAGTGATTGGTCCAAAAATCAATGACCCGTCTTCTTACATCTTCAGAAATTCTGTCTTTACGGGGAAGTCTACAAATCTGTACCCAATTCTTTTCAATATTCATATCCAACATATTTCTCTTCCTAATATATCTCTGTATAGTTCTTCGAGATATGTTGAGTAAATCAGAAATTGCTCGAACTTGATTTCTATGTGTCAATTTCTTACTAGTTATCATAGTCATCAAGGCTCTTCTAGCTGCATTTGAATCTGGTCCTTTATGATCTGCCTTGTTAACAACATTCAGTGCATCTTGTAAATTTTGAATTATTGTCTCTTTTACTTTACCTCCTCCAACTTTCCTATTATCAATACCCAACAATTCCAAAACCGGAGTCATTTCTTTTTTCTTGAATAACTTTGCAAACAATTGTGCTTTTCCCACCAAAGATTTACTCTCAAAATATTCCATCCACATATTTTTGAGATGCAATTTAATAGTGCTTTCAGGTACCAAGTGTTCCGGTTCAATTTGACTAATAAGTGATTCCTCATTCATGTCCATCAAATTTTGCATTGTAGGAAAAAAATGTATACTTCGACTACTACCAATATCCTCCCCTAGTTGAGTTGCACCTTCTACAGCGATAGGTTCTTCTTCAACATCCATTGGTTGCTCTTGGACACGTTTCGTATGACCTTTCATTTGGTCATCCCTTTTACGATCATACTTCCTTGTTCTAGTCCTTTTATTTCCCATTGCTCAAATATTTAAGCAAGATTTTTCTTATTGTTTTACTACTTCGTCACTGAAAAACTTGTGTTCAAACTCTTTCGAAATCAAAATTTCTTTGAAACTTCTCCAAAAGAATGACTCCTTGCTTCAAAATATCCTTATATCCTAAAATAAGAATGTAAATTCGCAATTGATATATATTTTTTAAAAAATATTATGCACATATATACCCTTCGGTTTGAAAGGACCGGTCGCTCACGCGACCGGTCGCGAGGGGCCGACGACTTGAGGGGACTCGGCCGAGTCCCACTCGGCCAAGTACCACTCGGCTGAGTCCCACTCGGCCGAGTCATCCTAAGTGGCATGCCAACTTGGCAGCCAAAACTTAAAAAATACAAATAATACACAATTTGCACTTGTGGTGTTTTTTTCTCTTCTGCAAATTAAAAATTTGAAAAAACTAAAACTACCCTTTTGTAGATCTCGGAATTACAATTCTAAAAATATAAATTTTATATAATTTCAATTGGAAAATGTTAAACAAATTTGTAAAAAACCACATATAGGTATATAAAGCTTTGAGAAGTTGCCGATTCGATAAATTAAAAAAAATAGTAAATCAATTAAAAATAAAATTAAAATTATATGAGGCACTAGAGAAGAGAATCTTCTTCAAGAATATATAATTTATTTGAATTTTAGAAAAATTTTGATAGCTGAAAAGTGGCGAGAGATAAAAACTACTGATTTCGTGTAAGTTGTACTTTGAATACTTATAACGGGCAAATTATAGATCGAAAACACTTCTTTCCTTTTTGTTGCACTAGGTATACATGTCATCTAAAACATATTTTGAAATTGGAAGAAAAAACAATGTCTTACTTATAATTATTTGACGGGAGGTAAACCCCCTGATTTGCTGTATTTTTAGGACATGAAAAATAGACTTTAAAAATTAAAAAAATATATTAATTTATGTCCAAAATAATTTTAAAAAATTATAGGCATAAAATTCATCCTATTTCACACATTTCATCAGTTTACATCATCTTCAAATTCTAAATAGAAATGTGACTTTTATGCCCTTGAAGTTTTTTCATTTTGGTGTTGTTAGCCTCTTCCTTTGTAAAAGGGTGACAGCTTATTGTGCTTTTACCCTGAACAATCTGAAGACTAAGGAAGTAGTGTAACAAACCAAGATTAGTCATCTCAAACTGCTCCATTAATGCTCGCTGAACATCCCGAATCATAGAAGATGAGCCACCAGTGATGAGAAGATCATCAACATAGAGTACAAGGATCACAACCTCATCCTAAAGATGCTGAATGTAGATTGTAGGATCAGAATGGCATTGGGTGAATCCTATGGAAAGCAAGAAAGAGTCCATTTTCTCATACCAAGCCCAAGGGGCCTGTTTGAGACCATACAAAGAATGCCGAAGTCTGCAAACCAAGGAGGAATCTTGCACAAATCCTGGAGGCTGCTCCATGTAAATCTCCTCAGTGAGATCACCGTGCAAGAATGCACTCTTCACATCCATTTGAAAAATGGGCCATCCCTGAGAAGCTGCGAGGGATAAGACAAGGCAGATAGAATTCATCTTGGCGACAGGGGCAAATGTCTCAGTGTAATCAATACCCTCAACTTGTGAAAAAACTTTCGCAACAAGACGTGCCTTATACTTATCAATAGAACCATCAGCAGCAAATTTAGTATGATACAACCACTTGCATCGCACTAGTTTTCTTCCCTTAGGAAGAGAACAAAGATCCCAAGTGTGATTCTTCATCAAGGAAGAATACTCCTCCTCCATAGCAATGTCCCACTCAGTATGTCCTGTCGCTGCTGCAAATGTCTGAGGATCATCACAAATGGCATGATTCAGAAGACTAGAACCCGCAGTATGAGACCGGGTGCGATGGGAAGTGGAAGGGTCACCAGCTAGAGATCCTACAACATCAACTGTAATACGAGCCCATCTAGGCATATGTGGAGGATCCTGTGGTGGAGGTAAATGGGGATCACCAAGATCATCATCCTCATCATCCTGAAAAGAGACTGGAAGTGATGAGGGAGTAGTGGTAAGTGAAGTAGACTTGGGGAGCTGGGTATCTACTATAGGAAGGTGCTCATCAAACTGGACATCCCATCGAAATAGGACCTCTCTGGTGGTAGGATCAAACAACTTGTACACCTTAACATCCTCGCAATAGCCAACAAAAATGAGATGTCTACTCTTCTGCTCCATAGCTCTCCTCTGAGCATTAGGCACAAAGGCCCATGCTTCACTACCAAAAACTCAAAATGAAGATACATCAGGCTTGACATGAGACCAAGCCTCCTCAGGAGTCATATGTCGAACTGCCTTGTGAGGCATCCGATTCTGAATATAGTTGGCACAATTGACTGCCTCTGCCCAAAAAGATGCATCCATGGACCTAGACTGTATCATACAATTAGCCATCTCCTGAAGTGTTCTGTTCTTTCTTTTAGCCACACCATTCTGCTAAGGGGTGTAGGGCACTGAAAACTAATGTTGAAGACCATGTTCAGAGCAAAAATCCCTGAAAGCTTGGTTCACATACTCCCCCCCATTATCTGTGTGTAGTCGCCGAATAGAAAGACCAGATTGTTTCTCCACAAATGTTTTAAAGACTCAGAAAGAATCAAAGACATCAGATTTGTACTTCAAGAAGTACACCCATGTGCACTTGTAGAAGTCATCAATGAAAGTAAGCACATATCTGGCACCAGAAAAAGGAGTAGGAAATGACATGAGGTCACTATGAATCAACTCCAATGGTGCCAAAGCACGAGTAGCACGTCCATGAGGAAAAGGATCTCTATGTTGCTTGCCAAGAACACAACCTTGGCAAACCCCATCAGTGCAAGTAATCTGTGGAAGCCCAAGAACAAGTGCTTGTGTGCTCATCTGCTGAAGATATCTGTAATTGACATGACCTAAATGCTCATGCCAAAGTCTGCTCACTGAATCTGTATGTATGATAAGATAGGAACTTGTACCATCAGAAGACTCAAATCCATCAAATCTGTATAGGTGGGATGCAGTGTCAACACTCCCAGTAGCCACAATCATATCAGAATCATGTAAGTCCTGAATAACCACATCATGCAGTGAGAACTCAACTGTCTTACCAAAGCCAGAGTGGAAAATCTGATAGATAGACAATAGGTTTGTCAAAATGTTAGGGACAAGAAGAACATCCTGAAGAGAACCCCCAGCTAATGCAACAGAACCAGCACCCAAAACAGAGAGGTGAGATAAGTTCCCAACAACAATCTGTGAAGTAGCATAAGGAGCAAGTGAGGTAACCAACTGCTGAGTGTGAGTCATGTGGTGAGAGGCATTGGAATCAAGAATCCAAGTGGGCCCAGAGGTCATTACTCGTGTAGTAAGAGCATGACCTTTCCCTGCAGGGGAGGATGTGGACTGAGGGGCTAAAATGTGATGCTCCTGCATGGCTTCCTCTAAAGCCTCCAAATGTTTCCAACACCTAGAAACGGGATGTCCATCCTTGCCACAAAAGCTATAGGTCTCAACTGATTTCTTCTTAGTCTTGGAGGTAGATTCAGCAGACTTCGAAGAAGATTTACCCTTTGAAGAGTTGGTTGGAGGTTTTGAATCAGTTTTTTGTGCAGGTTTGGAGGAAGACTCATTGCTTGCTGAATCTTTCTTTGGTTTAGCTTTCTATTTTGGTTTCCCCTGTGAAGACTGAGCAACCAATGCTTGGCTTGAAGAGCCAGAAGCATCCATCTATTGGATCTTTGCCTGTTCCTGTGTCAACTGATCACAGAATGTCTCAAATGAAGGCATGGTGTGTCTGGTACCCAAAGCATCCATGGTGGAGTAGAAAGTGGAAGAAAAGATCTGAAACTGTCCTCGCAACTTTGAGAGTATCAAATAGATACACTCATCATCAGTCTTGATTTTCCCACATCCCTACAAAATTGTACGCAGAGACTTGAACTTCATCAAGAAGTCCTCTATAGTGGGGAAATCAGAAGGAGTCAAAGAGGTCAACTCTGCATCAAGCTGAAGCTTCCTAAATTCGTTCACTGTACCAAACAAGGTGCAAAACTTGCCCCAAATAGCCCTAGGAGAGGTCAAACCTTCTAGGTGAAACAAGAGACTGTCAGAGATGTTCAGTGCAATCAAACCCATGGCTTCATCCATTTTTTTTCTGTGCTGAAGAATCTCAAAGGGACGCTGCAAGACAGGCTGATTCTCATCCAGACATGACCATAAGCCACGTGACATAAGAAGCTTGGTCATGTGTGCTTTCTAGGTATGATAATTATGCGGTGTAAGCCGGGCCATAGAGGGATCCGACATTGAGAGGAGACAGAAGTAGAAGGGTCTTTTCTGAAGTAAATTACAGAAAGGAAAAACACCCCCCCCCCACAACGTATAAATGAACCCCCCTGTACAACAAATAATTGAAAGCACAAAAAAAATAGGAGAAAACTTGGACTCCAAATGCAGAGGAGGAAAATAGAAGCCTTGGCTTTGACGCCAAAAAAGAGAACTCAAATGGCTGAATCAACAAACCAAACTAGCATCATTGCGTCCGTCTTGAAAAGACCTTTCCGATGATATATCATATGTCAATTTTTGATTCCGTATGAGCTCTGTAGGAGCAAAAATGCCCAAGTACCCCCAAAATGCAAGCTCTCTGGAAAAAAATAGTGACGGCAAAAAAGTTGACGGTCGTATGACCATCACGGGCTTGTCGTTGATGTCAGCATGATGTCATCCCAAAAAATTTTGGTTCGCCAGAAAATAAAATCCGGTGCCAGAAAATTGCTGGCAAGTGACGTCAGTAGGTGATGTCACCTGCTGCAGGCGGCCGGGCGGAGGTTGGGTGGCAGTCAGGCTGGGTGGCGGCCAGCGGGTGGCGGGGCGGCACGGCAGCCGAGCACTGGTGGCCGGCGGTGGGCGGTGGCGTGGTGGCGGTCGAGCGCTGGTGGCCGGCTGGGCGCCGGTGGCGTGGTGGCGGTCGGCTGGGCAGCCAGTGGCGTGCTGGTGGCACGATGGTGGCGCGGTGGCAACGCGTTAAAAACCAAGAAGAAAAGCCCTTTTTTAAATTTTTTTTCTCAAAAAATATGTCTATACGGCCCTTGGAGGCTGAAAAATTCACCCAGAAGCCCTGGAGGCCAAATAGATCAAATTTTATATGGAAATAGGGGTTTTTGGGCCTTCTGAACACAACCGTGAGGTTGATTTTAGCCCAAAGTGCTCTAGAAAAAAGAGACCCCTAGATCCAATAAAAAACAACTGAAAGAGAACCAGAAAAACTGTGGCTTTCGTCTTCAAATGCAGCTCCAAAAAACCTCAGACTAGGCAGCAGCAGGGAAGCTCTGATACCATGTAGAAACTGAGAAACACAGTTTCACAGAATGCCAAGAACACCTGCATGCAAGAATACCTGTTGCTGAAAGGAAGCCAGAGAAGACAAAAAAGCAAGAGCTTGGAAATCTCAGCGGTGTGAGAGAAAATTGTATTCCAAGATGAAAAAACATAATTACAAGAGTTCAACCTATAAGGTGAACAAAAACCCTAAAAAGGAAAAAAGCTAGGTTGCACAATATAATTAATATAAAATATTAATTATATGCACCTAAAAGAAAGCTTAAGTGAAAGTAGAGTACGTAGACAACTTAATAATTAAATCAACATGATTTAATTAATAAGTGAAGATAAATAGATACTCTAACACTTATGACGTTCATTAGAAAATCGATTGCATTTTATCTTGTTTGAAATATGTTGAGAACTAGGACAGACAACAATCAGTTCCTTCATAAGTTCTATAAGAGGATCAATAGAGTTCTCAATAGATTGATAAGTAACACTAGGAGTTTGATTAACAAAACTAGAAGCCATGGATAAAGGAGGTATGGAAGGAATAGGAAAAAGACCATGGTTAAGATCCATCTGAGGCATGTTTAACTCAAGAATCTTGCAATGCTTATAGGCTTGATATGATAAAAAAAGATTATCAGGTCGAGTAGGACATGAATTAGGTAATGAAGGCCAAAAGAAGTCAAGTGTAGCACAATCCCTGGGCCTAGAAGGTTGATATAAACTATGATTAATCATATTCACTTCTTCATCATGAATGAATTTAAGACACTTATGGATAGGAGAAGCAACAACATGCATGACATTCAACCAAGGCAAACCAAGCTTAACTTGAAATTGATCAGAAGTAGGAACAACAATAAAGGTAGTATCCACAAATTTACCAAAAAGTTCAAGTAAGTTAATAGAACCAAATGATGGATAAAGAAAACCATTACAAGTTTGAATCCACACATCCAATGTATCATAAGAATCACGTTGTAAGTTTTTCATAAAAAGATTTTCTTAAGTAATAAAATTGACTAAGGATGTAGGATCAACAAGACAACCATGCATATGTATCTTAGAAATCCTAGCATAAATGTAAAGGGGACAATTAGGAGCTTTAATAGTCTCAGAATCGTCAAAGGTAATCAAGAGTTCCTGAGGTCTTTTATTCTTAGGTTGTTTTCGAGGTTTAGGTTGAGGTTTCGGTTTAGGTTGAGTTGGAACTTGAAGTTGAGGTTGAGATTGAGGCTAGGGTGGAGATGCAAATTGAGACAAAACAACATGCTCCACATGGTTTCCAATGTGATCGAGATCATCCATCTTTGAATCATAAACAATATCGACAGAAGATGGCTGAATAATGGTATTAGTATCATGTGTAGGTAAAGGATTCATATAGATTTGGAGATTTTGATTAGGAGGAGAGACAGACTTGTTCCCACTACCATCAAAATTATAAAAAATTAAGGCATTAGAATCAATTAAGTCTTGAATCTTATGCTTTAAAGAATAACACTTCTCAGTATCATGGCCATTCTGATGATGGTATTGACAAAAAGCTTTGGAATCAAAGGATTTAGATGCCATTGTAGCAGGTAAAAGAGGTCGAATAGGAGGTAAAGTAATCATATTAGAAGTCAACAATTTATTCATAATAGAATGTAAAGATTCAGAAAGAGGAGTAAATGTATGATTCAGATGAAAAGAAGTGGATGCAGAAGTAACATTATTGGATGTAACAACAACTTGATCAGCAACTACATTCGCTTTATTATTTATCTTGACATAGTTGTTAGGTTTTTAAAACTTGTTTGGATCAGGAGCAGCATCACTCTTATCAATTGGGATAGGATCCATTGGAGTTTTTCTCTCAAATTGACTCACTTGTAATTGATAATGACGAAGCACTGCACAAAGTTGTTGAAAAGAGGTAAATTCAATAAGCAAAATCTTATCTCTAATATCCTTTTGTAAATTTGAAATAAACATATGTTGAATATCAATATCAGGAACATGATAAGAAAGTTGAGCATACAAATGCTTAAATCTACCAATAAATTCAGTCAATTTTTCTTTAGTTTTTTGTTTACAATGCATCAAATCAGTTAAGGACACTTGCAGACCAATGTTATTTTGAAATTGTTGAATAAATTCCTTGGAAATTTTTGGAAAAGAATCAATAGAATAAGGAGGCAAGGAACAATACCATTGCAAGGCCTTATCAAAAAAAGTTCTAGAAAACAACTTGGATAAAATCCTATGGTCATGAGCATAGTCACTACAAAGGATTTGAAATGTTTTAACATGAGTAAAAGGGTCTCCCTTACCATTGTAATTCTCAAGATGAGGCAAATTGTCTTGCTGAGGAACAGGAGCACGAATAATGTCTAGGGATAAAGGACTTCCCATGTCACATGTAGGAATGGTAAACTTGGATTGAGTTAAAGACACCAGTTGCTATTGTAAAGAGGACACAGTTTGAGCCAAACATATGATTGTTGAATCATTAGATGAAATAGGAGGTATAGACACACTAGAAACACTAGGTAAAGTGTATGAAGTGGTAGGAATGGAAGACACAACTGGAGGAACACTTGGAACCACAGTTGAAAGAGGATTGGAATAAGTAAAAGGAAGATTATGATAAGAAGGTTTTGAAGTAGGGATGGACACAGGAGGAACATTCATAGGAAGAGAGGGAACCGATGTAGTCACTAAATTAGGAGTATAAGTAGGAATGCTAGGTAAAGGAACGGAAGAAGGTTCCACACTAGTAATAGGAGGAGTGAATCCTAAATCTTGAGCTTCTTGAGATAAAGGTTTAACATTTGAATGCACAAGATGAGTAATATCACACAAGAGATTAACACCTTGATCACTATCGCAAAGGACTTTCTTAAGAGAATCTATAGCTTGAATAAAATCTTGATTATGGTTCTCTTAAGTAAGCCAATTTCCCATTTTATCAAGTTCAGTTGAAAGTTTTTGGATTTTTTCAGGAGGAACTCTTAAAGCATCATCCTCATCATGAGATGAGTGAGAAGAGTTATGCTCCATAGTAGGATTAGAATCATGAATAATCAAATTGTCATTCAGAATCCTAAGAAAAGGAGAGGAAGACTCAGGATCAAAGGCACCCATAAGTCTATGACTTCATCTAACCGAAATATTATAAGTAGGACTAGAGGTAGTAAAGATCATATACTAATGCAAATTAAAAAATGAACTAAACTAGGAAAATGCAAAGCATAAACACATAAATGTTTTTGTATTTTTACTTTATATGAAATATAAATGCAAGATCTAACACCATAAAAGAAAGAGTTGTCTATCATGGGTTCACCAAAATGTAAGATAAGAAAAATATATATGTGATAATATGATATGGAATATGGTGTGTGAGTAGTGGGGGGATGTAAGATCTTCTTCTTAACCCCAAATTCCCTTGAAGGAAAGATCCAAATTGATTAACCACGAGAAGATGGTTAATACAAAAATGAATCAATCGATGAAGAATATGAAGAAAGGAGAAAACCTTATATTCCATTATGGAAAGGTAATACATAAATATTAATTGAATTGAAGACAAGCACTAACCTCAAAATATGACAGATCTGGAAAATGCTATTTTCTGGTGTCTGTACAAGGAAATTCTACAATCAGATCTAGCCTGGAAACACAAAAATAGAGAAAACCCATAAACCTTCTATTGTTCTAAGAAAGGTCAACCTTGAACCAAAACAAGGGTAAGATCTTACCCTGGGGCACAATCTTACCCCTAAAAGTTGACCTTGACCTGCACTGCTCTGACAAAAATTTTGTTCGTGGATCCTGAAAGTTTGCTGAAAAGGGTACTCAAATTTAATCTGCAATTCTCTGTCCCGCACCTATACCTGCAAGAAAAAGGGTTTTGTTTGTTGGAGGAGGGGTTTGCCTTGGACAAACCCCTATTTGGAATCAACCTTGAAATGTAATTGAAATTGAAGCAATAAACAAAGTAAATGGAACAATTCACCTTGCTTATGTTGAAACCCTTGTGGAGGATTCAAATCCTTGAATCCACAAGTATGGATGCTCCAAATGAATGTAGAATTTTATGTGGGATGTCTCAGATCAATTTCATTAGATCCTCAACACCAATCTTGAATGGATCTTGGAATAGGAAGAGGCTTGAATGGATGTGGATGGAGAAATATTCAACAAGAGGGCTCCATAGAGATTGAATCCTTCAATGGCTACCAATGGATCTTCTTGATGAATTGGATCTTGAATGCTTGAATTCTTTCCTTCTCCTTCTTTCTTGCTTGATTTCTTGATAATGTATGTATCTCACACTTTATTGATTATGAAAAGATGGATGGAAATGAGAGAGGAAGGCTTCCTTTTATACTAGTCTAGGGCACAAACTTATAGAGAGGTCGACATAGGATAATTAAATTCTCATTTAAACTTTAACCCCTAGAAATGGACCTAGATTAAATATAATTTAAGAGTTTACCATTTTGAAATCTGAAACAGCCGACTCAGAAGCGGAAAAATAAACTTTCCGAAGCTCGACATCTGGAAACTTTCAGAACTTGAAATCTGGACCCAAGGTCAGGGTTGAGGTCAAATTTGACCTAGGTCAGGGTCAAGGTCAACCTTGACCTAGGTCAGGGTCGAGATCAACCTTAACCCAAAAGGTTGACCTTGACCCTGAGGTCAAGAATCTCAATTCTCAGGATTAGGTGCCAGAAACATTCTAGAAATAGGTGGAAAGAGAAGCAAAATAGGGGAAACAACCAAATCCAAGTCAAAGACCCATTCAAGGAATTTGACATGACCCCATACCACTTACTCAGAGGGCTAAACCGGTCCTAAATGGAAGTGCTTCCATTTTTTGAGGATACAATATTTAATGACAAAATAAAGTTTATGTTAACTAAAATATTTACATGTACTTGAAATCAAATTTAGTCCACAAAACATATATAGATTCAAACCACTATTTAAAAAAACCATGAAATTGGATGAAAAGCTAATGAATATCATAAATAACATAACAAGTCCTAATAACATAAAAAGTGTCATCATAAAAATTCCATCATAATAACATAACAAGTTCTATCATAACAAGTATAACATGTGACAACAAGTCTTGATATAACATGGAAATGGAAAACAATAACAAGTCTGTGAAATAATACAAGAAACAAAAATAATAGGCATGTAATCTAACTCTGACCATACAAGTGTTCTGTAGTCCTCTTCACTCCTTGTGAAGGTGATTGAGATGCACCATCTTGCTATGTTTTATCATGTACAACATCATCCTATGTGCCTACAATATGAGTAGCTACATCATCCTATACATTTTTAAAACATCACATGACAAGACTATGTGTGCATAATTAAAATGACTTGCATAATTCACTGACACAGTAATTAAATAATGAACATTTAAAATTTTACCATGTGACCATGGTTAGTAATTCCCTCTATAGGACAAGGAGGTCCACTCTCCCAGATAGTAAAAGTGGAAGCAGTCAACTCTTGTACAAACAAACATTAAAAGATAGGTACATAATAGACATTGCAAATTTAATTTTAATCATGACCTCAAAAGACAATGTCGACGGCTACATTTGGCTCAACCCAGTAGCCATACCAAGACTAATGGTGGTGTTGACTTGAACAACATATATAAAGCATGAATCAAACTTGTATGTACATAAATTCTAAATTATATAAAGACTTAAAATTTAAGGAAGAAAATCATACATTGGGTGTTTGACACATAGACAAAGTCACTGATGGGTGAGGATGTAGATGTGACACATCCTCACATAATCCAATAGCCTACAATTTCCAAACAAATAAAATGAATCAAATCTATACATAAATTAGTAAGCATATAAACACTTAAAATTAATGGACAAAAAAATATACTAGGGGTATGTTAGGATGATCCTTAGTGATCGATGGGCCAAAGAGTGAAGAAGTGCCAACCTCAATAAATGATACACACTACAAAATTGCAAAAATATATCACAGACATTATTAAAATCAAGTTTTAATTGTTTATTTTAAATGTACTTAAACGTATCTAGATCAAAGTGTATACTGTGAATGGGGTGTAGACATCTCGAGGTGTCAAGGTAAACTGATGATGGTCCCTCTTAACTGTAGGGGTAAGTGGACCAAGATGGTGCCCAAAAAGGGAAGTATAAGTGGCCACTTTTTTTTTTCTGAACTCAAATAAACCTAAACTTTAAAGAGAAATTGGAGGGTCTTGCACTCAAAACTAGAAGATATGTAAAGAATAATAATTGTAGTACTCTGAATCTAATTTCTAAACTACTATTTAAAAAATAAAAATGGATAAGATTAAGAGGGTCAAACCCTTCATGCACGAAAAATTGTTCCTGATCTTTTCAAAAAAACATAACATAGCTATTTTTGTGCACTACAAAAGGTATAGTTAGATTTAGTATTTTGAAAAACCGTTTGGTAGGATGGTAGGTAAGAGTGAGATCTATAAGTTGTGTATTTTTTCATAATTTTATATTGAGTACTTTTTTATAATGATTTTTTAAAGTGATTGCATCTTGAAAATCTGATACCTGTTTGTACGTTGGGCACAACTTGCATCAAAATAATCGAGAATGAAATATTCATTTTTAAAAACTATATAGATTCAAGTGTAGAACAGTAATATGTAATTTTTTTTGCAATTGGTTGAGTAGATCAAAAGTTATTAAAAAATGGTAGACATATGTCTATGAGGCCTTTCAAGACACTAGTAAAGAAAATTAAATTTTACTATTTTAATGTTGGCCAAAAATTGAAAATTTATATGGTTAGAAAGATGAGAAGACGTGTAAGATTATGGTGATAATTTTAGAGATACCCACTTGATCATTTGTAATCCTGATGATGATGAAGTCGAGAATTCATGTTGGAAGATTAAAAAATGTGTAAAAGGACTAAAGTGGAGGGAAAATGGGCTTTCAAGCCTTAGGGCCATTTAATAACCCTTTTTCCAAGACTAAAATGTGTATGAGTTTTTGTGTCCATCATAACCCGCTTGGGTTTTGAAAATAAAAAAGTACATTTCAAAATTTTTAAAACTTGTATGTGTTTTAGAGATGTAAAGACATGCAATTTATGTTTTACAGAACACGTACGGGTTATGGATACATCAAAACACATCCAGTCCTAAATGAATAATACACTACATTTATGTATATAATATATGTTTATGTTTCTATATATGCATATCTATAATTATATATATCTATATATATATATATATATATATGCACGTCTCTCTCTCTCCCTTCCTTCTTGGGTTCCTATTTTAGAGGACCTCTATTGGTTATGGAAAAGTAGAGTTGAACCTCTAAATTTTCATAACCCATACGGGTTATGAGGAAAGTGTTAACGTTGGTTTTAGGTTTCCATAACCCATACGGGCTATGAGAAAATCTATATAATTTATTCCCAACGGCCTAGAAACTAGCACTAAAATTGTTTGAAGGTCCCATTGCATTGTTTAGCACTAGTTTTTAGGATAGTAACAGTCAGGTTTGCATTTTTTTTTTCAATTTTTCTTTGAAATGATTGATTTGTTTTATTTTTGGGTTTGTTACTTTAGATTATAATAAAATTCTTCTCATTTGTTGTTTTCTTTCTATTTGATTATGGATTTTTGTCATGATGATATGTGTAGGACAATCAATATTAATGTAATGGGAAATAACAAGAGAGGAACAAATGAACAATTAGGGGCATCAAAGATAAAACAAAGGGAGCGTATGAGGAGGTTACATGGATGTATGTCATCTAATACACCTAATGATAGTGATGAATGTGCAACAATTCAAATTGACATGATAAATGTACCTAATGCACCAAATCAAAATGATTAACATGCACCAATTCAAATGCACTTGATGAATGCACCTAATGAATACAATGACCGTACTCCATTTCAAACCAGTGTGATGAATGCACCTAATGAATTTGTAGACTATACACCACTTCAATTTGATGAGATTAATGCACCTAATGAAAACCAAGAGCATGCATGTATCTTAGCACCTCCTAGAATAATTCGTAGAAAACCAAAGTTTCTAATTGACATTGATGAAAATATTGTGAGGCCAATGCATGATAAAATTTTTGAAAGAGCTTGTAGAAGAATGGTTAAAAGAATTTAGAATAACTATTTTAAAAATTTAAACCAAAGTGGAAGATGCCAATTAGTTGTTGAAATGATTAAAAAATAGAAATTTAGAGAGACAATGAAAATTTTTGGGGTTATGAACAACTGAAAATAACAGTGAAAGAACTATTTTGAGAAAACTATTTGATGCATACCAATTCCTTAAAAGAATTTAGAATAACTATTTTGAAAATTTAAACCAAAGTGGAAGATGCCAATTAGTTGTTGAAATGACTAAAAAATATAAATTTAGAGAGACAATGAAAATTTTGGGGTTATGAACAACTGAAAATAACAGTGAAAGAACTATTTTGACAAAACTATTTGATGCATACTAAGGCATTGGTATGAAAGCACGTACAAAAGATGCTAATGTTACTCAATGTGTCCTCACATCAACCATAATGGGAAAGGAAATGAAAAAATATTGCTTAATAAGAAAAACAAACAAGTCATTAAGGATAAGTAGAACAACATTACACAATGCCTTAGAGAGGCAAGAGAAAATTGGGGATCCTAACAATAATTCTCTTTGAGAATTCTCAGGTATACTCTCACGCAAGGACAAGGTTGTTGTTGATGCACTAAGAATGTTAATTGATAAATTTTGGTATGACAACACAAGGGTTTCGCCCAACCAAAGAGATGTTGTTAGAAGGTGAATTGGAATTAGAAATCGTGAGCCACATCCAAAACACTATTTAGATATTACTCAAACACAATTTTATGAAAGGTTTCTTCAAAGGTTTCCTCATTAAAATTAGCCAAATATTTTTTGAGATGAAAAAACCATTTTATGTTAAGATTAATCATGCACGGTACTACGTGTTGTTGTAGGGTCCATGTTGAATTTTCCATGAATTATGATATTTATCATTATATATGTTGTACTTTGCACACTAACGATGTTTTGCAAGAATGTGGTCTACAAGAACCTCCTAAGTCACTGAGAGAATTTATTTCATGTATACTATGTAGATGAAATGATGGGTGCATTTACTATAAGATGATGTGTTTGAAAGGATTTTTTCCTTCATACGGTGGTTTGTAATAGTTGCCTAGATGTATACATCTAGATAGCACACATGAAATTGGTAAGACACTAATTTATGTTAGAAAATACAAGTCAGTCACATATGGTGTTAAAGATGGAAAATAATTAAAGAGGTTTGAGTTAGTGAAAAGGAATATATGCGTAGCTGATTTTATGAAGATGTTTCAAGAGAAACTAGTTTATGAGTACATAGGTCACACACACGGATCTAGGTGGTTAGATGAGCAATTCAAGTTGTGTAAGGATACTTTCCCCCTTGGTAATATTGTTTCTATCATTGATTTTTCTGAGAATTATACACAGAAACCTCAAAATGGAGTGCAACCTATGTATTAACACTCTACACAAGTTATATTTTTGTACACATATAGCATTCATGCATGTACATGATAGCATAGAGGAGGACATAAAGGTTATAAGAGAGTAGCACTTCTATATCAGTGATGATCGTACTCATTCCTTAGAAGTTTGTGTAAGGATATTTTAGAGTCTTCTATGATATTTTAAGGGAAAGATGTATAAGATTTAACCACCATTTAATATGGTCGCACAATTGCACTGCACAACTCAAGAATGCAGGGATGTTCTACTAGTTGAGTAGGATGCATGTGACAAGTGGTGTACAACATTTTTGTAACTTCACTAAGGAAGGGCATTGAAATGTCCCCTTTCTGATTTTTATATCATATTTAAGTCCTCTAATCAGATTATTAAATCAAACAATCAACACTTTGAAAGATTATGCAATTTCTCAATAAAACCCAAATCGGGTATGCCCGAAATAGTGCAAAAAACTTCACAGCTTCACATATTATTGATAAATCTGAAAGTAGATATTTTTATAGAAATTTCTCCAGCATAACAGCCTACAAAATTACATTTCCAGATCTGTATAGATTTTACACAACAACTCCCAAACGGAGGACAAAAACAATGCTCATCGGGCTCCCGAAAACAACACAAAATAGCCCGGAAACACCATAAAACACTAATAATCTATCACAGAACTATAACCATGACCCAAGAAATATATTCATCACTATTTTAACATCAAAATATCTGCAATAAAGTAGAAAACCAAACTGATATGAAATACTCAAACGGAAACACCAAACTCTTACAAGAAACACACTCGAAAACTCACAAATTTGCACTGTTCAGCACAAGGGCAATCTCTGGATGAGCTTGCACATGGAATGGAATCAAAATCCCATCCTTAGCCTTTTTGGAAACCTACAAAATGTCATCTTTGGGTCTCATTCTCCACAGGTTTGGCAGCCTCTGAAGAACAACAAAGCAATGAGCAAAAATCAAGTTCTAGAATGAGCCCGAAATGCATCCAAACCCCTTTAAAAGAGGGCATAACCCTAACCCATGACCAAGAAGGGGTCAATAATACATATTTTAATAATAATTATCATTTATTAATCCATTGGTTTCCAAAGATTAGCCCCTTTTCCTGAAACTTCACTTTTTGAGCCTGCTAGCCTTAGCAAAAGTTATTATTTTTAATTATTTGAAAAGGGGACATGACAAGTCCTCCCTCCCAAATATTGCTTGTCCTCAAGCAATGAAGTTTTGGATGCTTAAGAATATGTGCTCCTTCCCAAGTTGCATCCTCCAATGGTAGTCCTTTCCATTTGACCAAATGCTCTGTGATGCTCCTATTTCTCAATCTTTTCTCTCTTGTATCCAAAACCTCTTCTAGTATTAAGACTAATTTCCCTTCATCATCAAGAGGTAGTAATTCTGTAGATACTATGGTTTTCTATCCTAGAACCTTCTTCAAGCAAGAGACATGGAAAACATTATGTATTTTGCTGTTTGGTGGGAGCTCCAATTCATAAGCTACCTCTACTACCTTCCAGATGATCTTATAAGGCCCATAGAACCTTGGCTTGAGCTTCTCTACCCCACTCCTCTTCAAGGTGCTTTGCTTATATGGCTACAACATAAAAAATACCAAATCTCCCACCTCAAATTATCTTTCAGTCCTTTTCCTATCGGTGTACAACTTTTGTTGGTTCTGTGCATGTTGTAGATTATCCTTGAGGGACCTTAGTATGTCTTGGCTTTGCTTAATGAAATCACTTGCTGCAGGTACTCTGCTATCTGAAAGTACTAGATCAATAAAGGAAAGGGCATCATAACCATAAAGAGCATGAAAAGGATGCATACCAATAGACATGTGATGAGATGTATTGTAACAATACTCCCCTAGGTGCAACCATTTCACCCAAGCATGTTGTTGATTTGAAACATAGTTCCTCAAATATCCCTCTATCCATTTATTAACTATCTTTGTTTGTCCATCTATTTGAGGGTGATAGCTAGTACTAGGAGTGAGTTCAATTCCTACCAAATGAAAGAGCTCCTTCTAAAAAGAGCTGAGGAATCTACTGTCCCGGTCACTGACAATGTTTCTAGGAAAACCATGTAACCTAAAAATTTCCTTGAAGAACAATTCTGCAACTTGTGATGCCTTGAAATTAGATGTGATGGGAAAGAAATGTGCATAATTAGTTAGTCTATCTACCAACACATATATGCAATCCTTACCTTTAACCTTGGGCAACCTAGTGATGAAGTCCATGGAAATACTTTCTCATTTTTGTTCAGGAATAGGAAGTCGCTGCAACAACCCTACAGGAAAAATTTGCTCACTCTTGTTTTGTTGGCATACCATACATTCCTTAATGTGTTTAAGGACATCCTCCTTCATACCCTTCCATGCAAACCACTCTTGAAGTTTCTTGTATGTGTTGAAGTATCCTTGATGACCAGCCAAAGGTGCGTCATGAACGGTCCTCAATATCCTCTCCTTAGTTTTTGATCTTGGCACTAAGAAGATCTTGTTCTTGTAATAAATCAATTCATCAACAACCTTGTACATGTTATCATACACTAACTTATCCAAAATCTTGGTGGCAAAGGAATCTTTAGCATACTCTAAAATTATGGAGACTTTCCAATCAGCAGAGATAGATGTTAAGGAACACAAAGTGGGCTTTCTTGAGAGAGCATCAACAACCACATTATTCTTTCCTTTCATGTATTCAATATCAAAATCATAAGCTTGTAATCTTCTTACCCATTTTTGTTGATGATCATTCAAATCCCTTTGGTTCAAGAAGAACTTGAGGCTATTATGGTATGTCTATACAATGAATCTCCCACATACCAAATATTGTCTAAACTTATGAAGCGCATGCATGATTGCCAACATTTCCTTATCATAGATGGAGTGACCTTTCTCTGATTGATTTAATTTCCTACTCTCAAATGCTATTGGATGTCCCCTTTGAGTTAGGACAACCCCTATACCTTCTCCAGAAGCATCACATTCAACAATAAAAGGTAAAGAGAAATCTGGAATTGCAAGCACAGGGCATGAACTCATTACCTCCTTAAGCTTATCAAAAGTTTTTTGTGCCTGTTCTGTCCAAATAAAAGCTCCTTTCTTTGTCAAATCAGTCAAGGGGGCAGCAAGCTGAGAAAATCCCTTGAAAAATCTCCTATAGTAGCTACAAAACCCGAAGAAACCTCTCAATTATGTAAGATTAGTGGGTGGAGGCCAATCCAAAATTGCTTGAATTTTTTGTTGATCAACTTGTACTCCTTTAGAACTTATAATATGTCCCAAATATAGGATCTTCGTCAAACCAAACTCACATTTAGATAGCTTAGCATAGAAGGATTTCTGCTCCAAGATTCCCAAAATAGTGTCTATGTGCTTTAGATGCTCTTTCCATGTTTTACTGTAAATCAATATATCATCAAAAAATACCAAAACAAATTTTTGAAGATGCTTGCTGAATACCTTATTCATACAAGATTGGAACATTGCTAGTGCATTAGTGAGGCTAAATGGCATAACAAGAAATTCAAAGTGCCCATAGTGACATCTAAAAGCAGTCTTTTCCACATCTTCCCTCCTCATGCAGATTTGATGGTACCCTGATCTTAAGTCAATTTTTGAGAAGTATACAACACCATGTAACTCATCAATGAGTTCATCTATGCGTGGTATGGGATACCTATTTTTTATGGTCTTCTTTTTTAGAGCCCTGTAGTCTATACACATTCTCATTGTACCATCCTTTTTCTTAACAAGTACCACAGATGATGCAAATGGACTAGAGCTAGGCCTTATGAATCCCATGTCCAGGAGTTCCTTAATAGTTTTTTCTATTTCTTCCTTATAACCTCTTGGATGGCGGTATGGAGTTGGTATAACTGGTTTGGCACCCTGTTCTAACTCTATAACATGCTCAAAACCTCTATCTGGTGGTAATCCTGAAGGCAAATCATTGAAAACTATACTATGCTTATCAAGAATATTTTGAATTTCAAAATGGAAATTACCTTGATTCTTTGGAGAGCTTGTTGGATGGATTATGAGTCCTGCTGCCCATGCTACTTGTCCTCTTCAAAAAGTTCTCTCCATCCTCTTTGCAGTGACCACCTTAGGTGCTCCATTCGATAAGCCTCTCAATAAGACTTCTTTCCCATTGGAATGATATTTAAACTCCATAGTTTGATGGTTCATGTAATAGCCTCCAATAGAGTGCAACCATTGAACACCCAATACAAGATCTATCTCCCCAATGCCAACAACATAGAAGTCATCACATAACTCATAATCTCCTAAGGTCATCCTGAGTTGTTTCACCACCTATGTGCAAGGCATAGTGAATCCATCAGCTATGGTAACATTGAATCCCTCAAAATCTTCTGCTTTAAGCCCTCTTTTCATGACAAATCCCTCATCAATAAAATTGTGGGTAGCCCCACTATCAAGAACTGTCAACCTTTTCCCTACTAGTACCCCTCAAATTCGAAAGGGATGGTATCTTGGGACTCTTGATAATGCTGCTAAAGTGCCATCCTTGCTGATTTCTTTTTCTTTCTCTTCTTTTGCCTCCTCCTCCTTAGTGTCATGAAATTCCTCATGCTCATCTGAATCAGATTCTAAAGCAACTTCAATATAGTGCACTTGACCTTTCCCCAAACATCTATGTCCTGGAACCCATGGTTCTCTACAAGTGAAACAAAGCTTTTTCCTTCATAATTCACTCCTAGTATCTTCATCTACCTTCTTTTTTGCTACATTTATCACATTCTTTGGTGGTGGTGTTGGAAAAGTCTTTTTCTGAAAATTCCCCTTATGTTTGCCAAAGATTTGGGGGTTTTTGATTAGTGACTAGTTTCATAGGCACACAAGTTTCAAGTTGCAAGCTTCTTTTGATAGCTTCTTGTAAGGTTGAGGGTGAGAAAGCCTTAACCAAACCCTTAACATAATCTTCCAAACCATCAAGAAAAAGATAAACAATCCTCATTTCACTCATATCAAGTACCAAACAACCACTTTTTGAAACTCTTCTACATACTCATTAACTGATTTGGTTTGCCTCAACTTTGACAATTCTTTAAAATACTCTTCATCATCCTTGAGATCAAATCTATCTATCACTCTTTGACTAAATCATCAAATGTAGTTACCTGATCATGACCTTGAGTAGTCATTCCATGATACCAACAATCATAGGCTGCATCTTCCAAGTGTAGACTTGCGAATTGAATGACATCACTCTCCTTCATGGGGTTAAGTGTGAAGAAGGTTTGTAATTTTTGTAGCCATGCTCTAGCTGAAATTTTATTTGTTCCATCAAAAGTAGGTGCTATAAACTTGCTTATTTTATTTTTGAGCTCTCTTCCACTTATGTCTTGCTCCCTCCTGTACTCTTTCTTGGGCATCAAAGTGTTCATCATATCCACATATTCTCTAAAAGGAACTAAACTGTGAAAGTCATCATCTAAGCCATTGTAAGTAGCTCTTAATGCAATCAAGTTACCTGTAAACTCTTCCATAGGACTAAGGGCTAGATTTGGTATTGGTGGCTCATCTGTAAGCAAGAAAATAGTTTTTGTTGATTTAGAGGGTGTGGGTTTCAGATTTATTGGCTCCTCTGAAGTGCTCCCTCTCTCATTAGTAGATATAACTCCTTGGAGTTTTTCTGTCAATAACCGCAAAGCCTCTCTAGTTTCTGCCAAACTATCCACAGTTTGCTTTTGAGTGTTCTGGATGTTTTGGAAGAATTTTTTTTCCATCTCATCTAGGTCAGCCATACTTGTCCCTTCCTTGGATTTTTTACTTTTATTTTCAACTGGAGGTTTGATCAAAATTTCTTTATTCTTTTCTCACTGCAAATATCTATTTTCTCTTTCACTTAGTTGCATACAAACTTCTACAAACCCTCAGGCTAGCAAGATCATAGCTCTAATACCACTGAAATGTCCCCTTTCTAATTTTTATATCATATTTAAGTCCTCTAATCAGATTATTAAATCAAACAATCAACACTTTGAAAGATTATGTAATTTCTCAATAACCAAATCGGGTATGCCCGAAATAGTGCCAAAAACTTCACAGCTTCACATATTATTGATAAATCTGAAAGTAGACATTTTTACAAAAATTTCACCAGCATAATGGCCTACAAAATTACATTTCCATATATGTATAGATTTTACACAACAGCTCCCAAACAAAGGACAAAAAAAATGCTCATTGGGCTCCTGAAAACAACATAAAATAGCCCGGAAACACCATAAAACACTAATAATCTATCACAGAACTATAACCAAAACCAAAGACATATATTCATCACTATTTTAACATCAAAATGTCTTCAATACAAAAGCAAACCAAACCGATATGAAATACTCAACCGGAAACACCAAACTCTTACAAGAAACACACCTGAAAACTCACAAATTTGCACTGTTTAGCACAAGGGAAATCTCTGCATGAGCTTGCACATGGAATGGCCTTAAATTCCTATCCTTAGCCTTCTTGGAAACCTGCAAACTCCCATCTTTGGGTCTCCTTCTCCACAACTTTGGCAGCCTCTGAAGAACAACAAAGCAATGAGCAAAAATCAAGTTCTAAAATGAGCTCGAAATGCCTCCAAACCCCTTTAAAAGAGCGCATAACCCTAACTCATTCCAAGAGGGGTCAATAATACATATTTTAATAATAATTATCATTTTTTTTTTAAAGAAAAAGTGGCAAGCCACTATAATATTTTATATAATTTAAATAAAACTGATTCAAAATAGGTCAATTGGGAAAGAATCAGGAAGAAAACCCAGCATTGTCCCTTTCATTTACAAGTTTTGATGTATATACAGCTTCTAATAATATGAAGCACATCATAGATACAAAGGAGTATCAGCACTACCTCCCATGAGTGCGCTTCCAATATACAATGAGCAGGTGTGGAAATGTTACAGAAAATATCATTTAATCAAGCTTTACAAAATATATTAAAAAGCCCAAAATTGATAATACTATCCATTCCAACATGACCGCAAAATTGAAGCTCATATTCCAATGACCCCTGCACTAAAGCATGTTGTAGCTTATATCAAAATTCAAAAATACCACACCTTTTTACATCCTCATTTATTAATCCATTGGTTTCCAAAGATTAGCCCCTTTTCCTGAAACTTCACTTTTTGAGCCTGCTAACCTTAGCAAAAGTTATTATTTTTAATTATTTGAAAAGGGGACATGATAGGCATGGAAAGGGAGAGCATGATGGTGTGGGAGCATGTGTGAAAAGAGTTATTACCAGAGAGGAATTGAAGTATGAAGGTGGTGCAGTGTTAATAGATGCACAAACAATTGTGCAATGGTGTAACTCTATGATGGGACTAGGTAATGCACGTAATTCTATGGTTTGTGGATATTTTTGGTTAATAAGTGAATCTAACATTGAAAATTATCTAGATTATTGTACACTTAGAGGATTAAGTGACATGCATTCATTTAGAAGTTCAAATGCAACATCATTAGCTATTTATAGTGGACAAATTGCATGTGCTTGCTCTTCGTGTATGCATTTTGTGTGGGATGAATGTTAATCAAAAGAGTGGGTTGACCAATTGTCTTGTAGACCTTTGAAAACCATAGATACATATCAACTTCCCAGAGAACTACGTACAAATGAACTAATTTGAAGCATCAGTGGATTTTGACCATGTATCAAACCTTGTTGAACTAGGTAATTTCTCTAGATTTCATAGGTTAAATCAATTTTAAACTCAATTTATTAGTTTTTTAAATGTTGATTTTTGTATTAAATAATCCATCTATTAAATACAAGTCATGTATATGCAATAATTGTAGATGATAAAAATGAAGAAGGAACATATTACTTTTTGTGGCGTTGTATTGAGGCCAAAAATAAATTGACAACTATAGTCATTGATGGAGAGGGTATTCAGTACCCAATAGGATCTATTGTTGTCATAGGGACATGGCTTAGAAGGTACCATTGTTGTGTCTGGTTGTATTCATACCTATTAAACTCTTTTTATTACACTTTGTATTGATCTGGGTATTAAACTATATAAAATTTAGGTATCCTATCAAGAACTCTAATGCCTAGTTGTTTGAGGACTTTGAGACACATAGACATTTTCTTCATTACTCTAACCTTATTGTTGCAACAAATATTCAATTGATTAAGTATCGTGGAAGACCTCTTAACAAGAATTTGTGGAAAGTTTGTGAATCTGATCATGAGGCAATAATTGACACAATAAGGGTTAGAGTTGATCCAAAAGGTTCTCTTCATTAATTTTGGGCAATCTAGAAGAATGATTCTACAATATGGTAGAATGATTTTGACAATTTGGTGTATATCTTCGAGGTTCTCTATGTGCATATTTAGAGGCCAAATTTTGTACTTAAAAATGACAATGAGATGTAATGTGCATAAATAGATGCCAGATTTTGTATTCAAAAAGAGTTTCCATGTGCATATTAGATGCTATTTTTTATGTAAAAAAAGGGCAATGAGTTGTCCTATGCATGTTAGATGCCAAGTTTTGTATATAAAAGGTGCAATGAGTGGCCATGTGCATATTAGATGCCAATTTTATGTTAAAAAAGGGCAATGAGTTGTCATGTGCATGTTAGATGCCAAATTTTGTATATAAAAGGTGCAATGGGCCTGATTTGCAAATATATTATTGAAATACATGTATTCAATCCTTTCAATCCCTACCTCAGAAGAATCTGGCATTTACTTTTGAACTTTATCTTTTATTTTATACATTCAACAATAAATAAGTGTGAAATGTATTTAAAAATTTCTTACTTAAATATTAATTACCATTAAGAACATCTTCAGACATATCTTATAAAAAACTATTCTTTAAACGCCATAACATGGATGTGACTACAATGTTGCTCAATTGAAATGAGAAACATTGGCTATCTTTCAATCCATTTATCATGAGATCAAATCATCTACTCCATTAGCTCCGGTTGGTTGGGTAAACTCTAGTGACAACCTCATTTCACCCACAAAGTCCCTTGAATGTTCGCGAGCGCATTGGACCAAAGTGTCCCTAAGGGTCACTAAGAAACATTGGGCAATGATCTTTCTTGGGGCATATCTCAAACCTCATGCAAGGTATTGACAAATAGTTAGGTGCTACAAGACCATGTTATGGAGGCCTACAATAACCCATCTTATTTTTGAAAGATTCCCCTTTGTTTTAATTTGGGATCGCTATCCCGGTTTATGTCAAAAGATGCAATGTTGCTCAATTGAAATGAGAAATATTGGCTATCTTTCAATATTTTCATCATCAGATCAAATAATATTCTCCATTAGCTTCGTTTGGTCAGGTAAACGCTAGTGAAAACCCCATTTCACCCACTGAGTCCCTTGAACATTCGCGAGAACACTAGACCAAAGTGTCCCTAAGGGTCACTAAGCAACATTTGGCAGTGATCTTTCTTGGGGCATATCTCAGAGCTCATGCAAGGTATCGATGAATTTTCAGGTGCTACAAGACCATGTTATGCAAACATACAATTACTCATCTTATTTTTGGGAGATTCTCCTTCATTTTAATTTGGTATCCCTATCTCATTTTATGTCAAAAGATGCAATGTTGCTCAATTGAAATGAGAAACATTGGCTATCTTTCAATCCGTTTATCATGAGACCGAATCGTCTACTCCATTATCTCTGGTTGGCCAAGTAAATACTAGTGACAACCCCATTTCACCCTTGGAGTCCCTCGAATGTTCACGAGAACACCAAACCAGAGTGTCCCTAAGGGTCATTATGCAACATTGGGCAACAATCTTTCTTTGGGCATATCTCGGAGCTTGTGCAAGGTATCGACAAATCATCAGGTGCTACAGGACAATGTTATGGAGGCCTAAAATTACGCATCTCATTTTTGGGAGATTCTCCTTTATTTTAATTTGGCATCCCTATCTTAGTTTATGTCAAAAGATGAAATGCCACTCAATTGAAACAAGAAACATTGGCTATCTTTCAATCCATTCATCATGAGATCAAATCATCTACTCCATTAGCTCCACTTGTATGGGTAAATTCTAGTGACACCCTCATTTTTCTCATGGTGTCCCTCGAGCATTCGTGAGCACACCAGACCAAAGTGTCCCTAAGGGTCACTAAGTAACATTGGGCATTGATCTTTCTTGGGGCATATCTTGGAGCTCATGTGAGGTATCTATGAATCATTAGGTCCTACAAGACCATGTTATGGAGAACTACAATAACCCATCTCAGTTTTGGGAGATTCCCCTTCATTTTAATTTGGCATCCCTATCTCAGTTTATGTCAAAAGATACAATGTTGCTCAATTGAAATGAGTAACATTGGCTATCTTTCAATCTATTCATTGTGAGATTGAATCATCTTATCCATTAGCTTTGATTGGCTAGGTAAATGCTAGTGACAATCCCATTTCACCCATGGAGTCCCTCAAACATTCACGAGCACACTGGACCAGAGTGTTCCTAAGGGTCACTAAGCAACACTGGGCAACAATCTTTCTTGAGGCATATCTTAGAGCTTGTGAAAGGTATTGATGAATCTTCAAGTGCTAAAGGATTGCATTATGGAGACCTAAAATTACCCATCTCATTTTTGGGAGATTCTCCTTCATTTTAATTTGACATCCCTATCTTGGTTTATGTCAAAAGATGCAGTGTTGCTCAATTGAAATGAGCAACATTGGTTATCTTTCAATTCATTCATTGTGAGATCAAATAATCTACTCCATTAGCTCTGGTTGGTTGGGTAAACACTAGTGACAACCATGTTTCACCCACAGAGTTCCTCAAACATTTGTGAGAACATCGGACCAGAGTGTCCCTAAGGGTCACTAAGTAACATGGGGAAGTGATCTTTCTTTGGGCATATCTCAAAGCTCATGTAAGTCATAAATGAATCTTCAGGTGCTATAGGACCATGATATGGAGACCTATAATTTCCC